>ML682017.1:17892426-17903250 GCA_007922195.1 Podocnemis expansa | reverse complement strand
CAGGTGTGCTCCTGCAGTCCCACTGAAGGTGCCCCTTGGAAAGAGGCGAAGGCAGGCAGCAGCACAACGGGTGGCTGAGTGTGGGGACAGGAGCACACTGCGCCCGCAGGCCTGTATGTGACCCTGGGAGAAGGGTGACAGCAGGCTGCAGCAAAACATGGGGCTGCACAAGGGAACAGGGATCCCGTGTGAAGCTACAGGCACCCATGGTGCCCACAGGGCTACAAGCGTGCACTTGCTACACTGCTGCATGGACCCCTAGGACAGGGGTGACAGCAGGCAGGGACAGGGAGAACCGCCTGCACCTTCAGTGGGCAGCCATTGGCAGTAAAGACACACGGGGCTACTGCTCCTCAGCCATGTGCGGGGGTCAAGAGTGCCCCATGAGGGGTTTCCTGTCCCCAAGACGGGGAGCTGGGCTCCAGCCTGGGGCAGGGATACTTTCCCCTTGCAGGCAGGGCGAATCACTTCTCAGCCCACTTCTGGCTGGGGGAAAACAACCCCTGCAAGGCTCAAACCTTCTGAGCCTGGCATGGGAAAAAGCATCCCCTGGCCAGCGCTGGCCCCACCGATATCAATTTTCTGATATCACCTTATAGGACGCAGGGTACATGTGCGTTACGCAGCAGAAGGTAACTACTGATTGAGTTACGAACAGGTAGTTTATAGAAATTCATGTATTGAAAGGAATATGCAGTATGGCTACCAGTAGATATATTCTAAAAAGGATATAAGTACACAAACAGTAACAGTATCAAAAACTATCTTGTTAAAAAGTAGTAACAGTGCAAGCCATTTTCCATTATGGTACTGGGGAAATTTAGACAGGTTTAGAGTAAAAGAAGACATGGTGGTGTTTTCTCACCAGTCAGTGCAGTTCTCTGGGTCCTCTCAAATACAGTGTTCCAGGCAGGGTATGGAGTGCTGGAGACAGAAAGCATTTCAAGATCAACAAGGAGAATTGTGAGGTCAAGCTGTATAAACCCCTGATGGTGTTTCAAACACAGCACAAGAGATTTTTAAGATTTGGGGAAGTGTTTATGTAAGGAGTACTTAAGATTTCCAGACAGAAGATCACTATTGTTTGGGGGTAAATAATGACTGAAGGAAATATGCCAGAGTTCCTCTACTTACCTTGACAATACCAAGTGATCAGTACTGTATATGGGTCTCAGTTATTCAAGAGAGCTCACAATGGAATGAACATGTCCATTACTTTGGAATGCAATTCAGGACCTGTTTACTACCTTTGGAAAGTTAACTCCTGGGAAATGTGCATGCAGACATGTGTTCCTTAGCTTTGGGAGCAGAAATGAAATATCAGACACTTAAAAATACTGAATGCCTTTCTTTGAAAAACAACACAATGATAATTGTTTTAAAGAGATTTATATGAACTTTTGTTAAGAATTTAAAGAAGACACAGTATCAAAATTTACTTGGTTGAATTGAATTAAAATCACAGAAAACTTTGATACAGTTTGGTGTAGATGAAAGTTTATATTTGAATATCAACAGCCCTCAAAAAATGTGAAGCACATCTAGGAGAAAGAACAAAAAATGAAGTGCATTGCTGTGTAATAATGAAGGGGCCCCCCTCACCACCCAAAGGACACTGCTGCTAAAAATTTATTTGCAAAATAAAGTTTTGTTGAAGAAAAATTAGTTTGTCAGAAACTTGAGTGATATCAATTATGGGGTCAGAGGTTCTGCCTAGTTTTGTCATGGTGTGACAATCACAGAAAATGGCTTTTTTAGAGAAAATGGGTTTTCATACTGTTAAAGAATCATAGAAATTGAAATGAGAAAGCTTGTCATAATATTAAGAATTTTTGGGAGATAATTATACAGAAATTTACATTTTTATTATCTTGTATCATATGCTTAAATATTCAATTTGCTTCATTTCTGATTAATATATAGATTCAAGACTCATACATATATTTTGTAGTACTATAGAAACAAGTACAATGGACCATATCTAACAGAAAACAGTTGATTATAAACAGAGACAGGACAGAAGAAGTGGCAGTTGGGTGCACTGTACCACATTCACTGGGAGGCACATCTCCATCCATCTATTATGCTGAAATAGCAGATTATGAATCTGCCTTGATTTCCTGACATCTGAGAATTAACAAGCAGCACTCCAAAACACAGGAATTTGGGTGGCTTAATAGTGGAGTGGAGTTGCTGATGCATGCTTGAAATTCATAACACATGCCTGGTTGTATGTATATGTGGGTCTTTTTCTGTGTGTGTTTTTATCTTAAGAAATCACCACAGTAAAATAAATATGCAAATACTCAATATTTAATGAAATTACATAACATTGTTAGAAGTAATGTAACTGTAAGAGCATTCATACATTAAAAAAAGCGATAGGCGTAGCAAAAGGCAATCTTCATTGGTGGAACAATGGAAAAAACATGTCTTGAAAGCAGGACAACCAATCAGGAAAGCTGGAACAATCCAACTGAAGACTGTCATGATACAAAAGTTTAAAGTGTTAGAATTAAAAACTCCAAAAGCAAGCACTACAAGTACAATATAAGGAAAACAGACATCCCTGATTAAAATAATAAACCATAATAAATTATAAGAAGTTTTTTGATGTTTAAGTAACTATTATATAGCAAAATGAGATGCAGTGACTCAGTGGGGAAAAAAAAGGAAGCGATGATGAGGTAAGAGTACTAAAGTTCATGAAAATTACATTCAGAAAGAATAAAAGCTCTTTTCTTACCATGGAAAAGGAAAAGTTGTGAATCAGGGTATCATGGCAGATAAGGCAATTTTGTGTGAGTGCTCTCATGACACAATATGTACATTGAGAAGGAGAGACTAAAAATTATTGTTGGAATCAAGTACCCTGTACTCTTAACGAATGGTCTACCAGAAAGATAGGAGCTCCTGGCTTTAGCTATTAAGATGCCTGTGCCTTTAAGAAGCCAAGTGCCTTTCACAAGCCAGCACTGAAGCCAGAGCAGAGCGTCTCAGTAAAACATAAATGACTGTAACTGGGAAAAATATAAAGCTCACCCGTGCACATTTTTAAAATCATGATGGAGGACTTTCACTATTGGAGTCACTACTGTACTCTCTGCCCCTCTGTGGGGTGACTTTGTGCCACTTTTTTAAGGTCTGGCAGCTCTCAGTCCAGGGCTGGACGCTGGCTCCCCCCACCCCAGTGCTTGATTTGGATCCTTGCCCTTCTTGTGCCCCTGCCCCCTAGTACACAACCCCCCAAGCCAGTCACATGCTGACCCTACACATGCCCTGCTCAGCCCCCCAAGAAAAGTCACCCCTTTTGCCCTACCTTGAACCCCTGTAAAAAGAGGGAGGGAAAACTGCCAGCAAGTAAGGGCAGGAGCATGAGCAACGTCAGCAGAAAAGACACAGGGAATGCTACTGAGCATGCTCAGTTGATATGAGCATGCACAGAAAATACTAAGTAACAGAGACTGCCAGAGCATGCTTTTTTCGCATTACACCACTGGTTGCTGCAGGGCACACAGAACCCTCCCAGATCAGGGTCAGGCGGGCGGTCCTGCAGCTGCACTGACCTGAACTTTTTGCCTGTCCTGCGGATCGAGGCCAGGTGCGTCTGTTTTGTCCCTCAGGCTGAGCCGGGGGGTGCACCCCCCAGTTTGCAAGCTGTGGGCTCCGTCCCCATTGCAACATGGGTGCTGCAGCCAGGCCAGGAGCTTTGCACAGCGGGTGGGAGTGGGAGTGGGAGACATGGCTGCCCCGCACAGCCACCTAAGTCAGCCCACCTGAGACTTGGAGCTGGGCCCCTGGGGCAAAGTTTAGCTCCAGGGCCCAACTTGCTCCAAGTGTGAGTGTAGGGTGCCTGGACCTGGCTCTCCCATGAAGTGAGTAAGATTGGAGTTGGGAGGGTTCAGGCTGTGCCTTTTTGGCTGAGGTCTGCACCAGGAGGGGCCAAGGAGCAGCACTCAGTGGCTGGGGGCTTCCGTCTGCTGCATTGGGTGCAAACTGTGCAGGGTGTTTTCTGCAGAGATGGCCAGTTTTTGTGACTTCCAGTAAATGGGCGTCCCCCCACTGCCCAACTCCCTGCAAGCACTCCTGCCAAAATAAAGGTGACTCCTGTGATCGAGGGCGCTTCCTGCATTTGTCCCTTTGAAATGAGACTGGGCAGAGGTGCTCGCCTCCTGCCCTGTGTTTGCATGACAGGGGGGTCCTGTTTGTATATGGTAAAAACAAAATGCAGGCCTGGGGTCCTGTGTGCGTAAGCCTGAAATGTCTTAAGGAGTCTGCAAGTTACTTTAAAATACTCAGCTCTGGAATAAACAGGGCCCTGAATTGTGTAAAATAAAAAAAAAAAACAAACTCAGTCTCCACTAAGGACTGCTCCCAAGAACTGAAAAGAAATTACACTAACTTTGTAAGTTAGTGTAACTCCCTGGAAAACTTTGGCCTAATGAAAAAGCCAGTGAAGCTCAGAAGCTTCCTTATTCCAGCAACACAAGTTGGTCCAATAAAAGACATTACCTAACCCAGGGTTCTCAAACACAGGGCCCCTAAAGTTATTTCCTGTGGCCTGCAATGACTCTGTTCTTACTGATATTTGCAATGTCCTTGTATGAAAAGGTTTCAGTGGTTTAGCCTTTGGGCTAAGGTACGCAGAGCCGTCCTTAGGGTAGGGTGAGCAGGGCAGCTGCCCCGGGCCCCACGGGCCGGCATTGCTGCCCTCCCCCATGCCAGGGACCGGCACAAACCCTGGGTCTCCCACCGCGAGCCCCCCCATGTTTTACTGGCAGACACAGGCTCAGTCAGAGGCTGCTCTGCTGGTGAGTAGCTGGGCTGCCTGCCGCCCCTCCCCTGGAGCCTGCAGCTGAGCCATTAGCTGGAGGGGGGAGCGAGGTTTAACCCTTTCCTCCTCCAGCGGACGCTGGCAGCACCAGCCCAGGGAACACACGGCCAGGTAAGTGCTGTCGGGGGGTCTGGTGGGACCCTCAGCCTGAGCCAAGGGGGGAAGTTGGCTGGGGATCTGTTCCCCCCCCCCCCCGGGGCCCTGTGTCACGCCAGCAACTAGGTTGTGGGTAGGACCTGGGGATCCAGGACTCCCCATGGTCCCTCGATTTCACCAGACCAATGTGGGGAAGGTGGCCAGGGATCAGGCCCACCTGGGCCTTGGGTCAGGCCAGTGGCCAGGCTGGAGGGGGACGGGGGGGCGGCTGGGGATGCAGGACTCTCCCTGGGCCCTAAGTCACATTGGGCTAGTGGGGGGCAGGTAGGTCAGGGATCATGCCCCTCTAGGCCCCATGTCATGCTGACGGCCAGGTGAGAGGATGTCAGGCAGGCCAGGGCAAGGATTCTCCCCCAGGCCACATGGTGAGGCTGGGTGGGCAGGCCAGACCAGGGGTCTTCTTCCCTATAAGTCCAGGCAATGTCTCTGGGGGGCAGGCTTGGCTAGTGGTCATCCCACAAGTCCAGGTGGCGAGGCTGGGGAGCCAGCAGGCAGGCTGGGCCATGGGTCATCTTTCCTAAGCCCAGGTGGTGAAGTCAGCGCCAGGGTTGCCCCCTCCTCCTCACTGCTCAGGTGGAGAGCCCCGGGGGCAGACCCGAGCAGTGGTTGTTCCCCTCCAAAGCCATGGTGGTAAGGCTGGGGGGCACATGAGTATGGGGTTGACCACCACAAGCCCAGGCAGTGAGGCCAGGGGTCAGGCTGAGCCAGGCATCATCCGCGCCCCCCCCAAGCCCAGGTGGTGATGCCAGCAGGCCAACAGGCAGGCTGGACCAGGGGTTGTTTACTGCCCCCATCGACCCAGGTGGCAAGGCCAGGGTCACAGGCCTGGTCAGGGGTCAACTCCCACCCCTCCCCAAGCCCAGGGGGGCAGGCTAGGCCAGGGGTCACCTCTCAAGTCCAGGCAGCAATGCTGGGGAGCAGGTGGGGCCAGGTTTTGTGCCCTCCCCCAAGCCCAGGCAGTGAGGCCAGGAGTCACTTCCCCCAAGCCCAGGCAGCAGGAAGGTCTGGCCAGGGGTCAAACCACAGGCCAGTGGGCTGGTGGCCAGGTCTGGCCCCTTGTCAAACCACTGCCCCCCAGGCCAGTGGGTAGGTCTGGCTGGGATCCCCTCCCCCTAGCCCAGGGGTGAGTCTTGGGGGGCAGCAGGCAGGCCAGCGAAGGGTCACCCCACATCTCACTAGCCCATGTGGCAAGACTGGGTGGCCCACAGGCGAGCCTGGCCAGAGATACTGTGTGATCATTGATCACCAGCCATTTACAGACATGACTTTTGTCTTGTGTTTTGTTCTTTTCTCTCTGGGGTGGATCCTTGCTTTTCTGGGAGTTGTTTGCATCGCATAAGCTATTAAGGTAGTACTTGCATTTCATCGGGACAGGCTGCTGTTGACTGATTCCATCAGGCACATCCTTCATTCACACATCTTGTTCACATATTTAAATGAAATTCTAGCGCATACACCTAAAACAAGTTTTATCAAGAATACAAAATGGAGTTCTAAATTCACAACATCGAGCTTTGCTGGACATTGGTTATAATGCCTATTAAACTGAGTTAGTTATTTCAGTTATGATATTAAAGAATAGATACAGTGTTGCCTAACAGATGCTTTAGAGGTACATTCAGTTCATTTTGTCTATCTGTGTCCCTACATTGTGGCTACAGAAGCCTGGCCCTACACTAGCAGGAAGAATACAGTTAGGGAAAGGAGTTCCTTGAGTGCAGTATATGGTATTAATTTATACAGTATTGCCAGTTTCAAGAGATCAAAAATGTCTTTTTTTTTTTTTTGGCCAAAAATTATACTGTGTTTTTAAAGTCATTTCTTGATGTTTGAATTCCCCCTGCCCATCCTAGGGTGAGTAGGTAACAATTGGTGTTGCCTGCCCATTCTCCCACAGTTACTGGGTAAGTTTTCATCTTTTTACCCATCTTTTATATTTGCTGACTCTCAGGTAAATCTATGGAATTTCTGTGCCATGCTTCCTCAGAGCTCCTGTGTGATCATTGTAACTGGCTGGTGATCAGACATGACTTTCATCTTGTATTTTGTGGAGATTTTTTTTCTCCTTTCTGGGGTGGATCCTTCTTGCTTTTCCCATCCTGAGTGAAATGGACTTGTTTGCCTCATGGGTTCCCTAACTTCCCCCACCTGGTTTGAATACACCTGTAAGCTGGGACCAGGCCAGAGCCTTTTTAAATTTCCTGCCCTGCAGCACGTCCAGGTATTTGGCACAGGGCAGGAACAGCATGGGAAATTGCAGATGCTGTACTGCCTTCCCTGGTGCCTGCTACCCAACTGCACTTCTCCTCTTATTCTCCTGATGCCCCACTCTATCCTCCCTTGCTCCCCACTCTCATGCTGCCACTCAGAAGGTTGTGGGGAAGGCAAGCATCACAGCAAAGTTCATGGGAGGGGTGGGATCTATTTAAAAATCTTGGGAACCACAGCAGTAGATGTGTCTGGTATGGGTTGGCAGGGTGGCATCTCACAGCTGGGCATGGAGCCATGTGCCAGCTGTGCACCCAGATGCCAAGAACTTCCCCTGTGCATGGGGAACCCATGCAAGTTGGCTGGAAGTCCCAGGGACAGTATGATCCATCACCCTCCCTTCTACTCCTATTTGCAGAGCTTCTTGGCTCCTGCTATTCAGCAACAGGAACCTGGAGGGGTTAGGGAATGATGTGCCTTCTCAGACACTCCGCTGGGCTGGCCGGTCCTGCCTCCCCCAGTGCTGGGGGTGTGTGTGTGTGGGGGTCCTGCAGAAGGCAAATCACCCGGGGCCCCGCACCCCCCCCAGGGATGGCCCTGATTATGTACTGGTCCTCATGCGGCCCTCATGGTGGTTTGAGTTTGAGATGCCTTACCTAACCTATCTTGTCTTTCTCCATAACTTTGAAAAAATACTTATAACTAGGGTTAGGTGCTTCAAACAATATGAAGCTATATGGTAAGCAAGTAATTCTTGTCAGTATTTTTTGCTGTGAATGAAGAACCAGTTGTATTTTTAAAACCCCCATGCAGGCACACTCACTCTCTCTCTGTTTTAAGTTAGTCAGAAGCCATGTGATTAAACTGACCTATTGCCATTGCCATTTTCTACTGGGGTGATGCAAGGAAAAAAGCTGATAAGGTTTCATTAGTATGAAATTGCAGAGTCATTGTCCTGAGCAGATAAACTGGAGAATTTGAAGATAAGAGGACATGTCAGACTAGGACTGCTGTCCTGAAGTTGTGAAATTCTTTACACAGGTGATAGCTTTTGTGAGGTTTATTATAGGAATGAGTGGGTAAGGTTGTGATGGTCCCTTCTGACCTTAGTGTTTAGGAGTCCATGAGGTATGTGAAATCCTTTCTCAGGCTCCACAAAATGAAAAAAAGATTGAGACTCAAAATAGGTGGTATGAGTGGAATGGTGCGTGCTGTTGGCCAGGTGCCATTAAGGTTCCTTCCTAATCTTGAAACACAAGAGCTGTTACAAAAGAGCTAATCCCCGCCTCTTCCCTACTTAACAACACACCCAAGAGAGAGAGCAGCTAAGCTGTCCACTCTTAGGACACATCTGCACTGATGAGAGCAAAGTCACTGCCATCAGATCAATCTTACCAGATTGATTTAGTGGTCAGTTAAGACACATTAAATTAATCTGGAAATTGACTTTGTAAATCCACCCCCTCAAGTGGTGCAGTGCAGTGAAGATACCATGCTGAAGGGAGGTGGGGAAATCAATGGAAATTATGCAAACTACTGCTATTGACTACCCCCAAATTTTCCTGGCAGTGCAGACCAGGCCTTAGTAACCTGCACATGAAATCTAAGAGCTTTGTGGGGTCCAACAGACTCTTAGCATATAATCAAATCAAATCAAATCATAGGGCTGGAAGGGACCTCATGAGATCATCGAGTCCAACCCCCTGGGAATTGATGCTGCAATAAAACACTTGGAATTGGCAGAGACATGGGCTGGTCTGGGTCCTCCCTGCTTCTCCCTTCACCCACAGCCTTGAGAAACAGCTGCTTATGTCACACATCCTCATCTGGGATAACAGCCATCACTAGTTCAAAGAGAAGGAGTCCGCTGCCGTGCTGAAGGTTAGGACCAAGGTTGATACGCATGTTACAACTTCTTTTTCTCTGTCTTTGTTAAAACAAAACAAGAGCAACCTTGAGAAACCACCTGCAAAAGAACTCTTAAAAAAATTGCAAAATCAAGCACTTGAAAGTTGGGAAATACCAGAGTGGGATGATTATAGGTTGTTTCAAACTTGATGGAAATGAAGCAGTTATCTTCAGGTATTGATAATGCCCTCAAATAAGTGAATAGCTTATACTCATGTCTATTATAAAAATATCATACTCCTGCACCTGCTATGTTGCTAATGCTTTTATAAAGTCATTCTTCAATCCAGAAGCTACCTGTTTCCAGCTACTATCATGGCCCTGTATCCAGTTCTGATTCCTAACTAATTTGAAATAAAGAAACAAAATAGTAAATCTAAATACAAGCTATTTACATGTAAGGAGGAGTGTGTGTATGAGAAAGAGAGAGAGAAGTGTGTAAGACAAACATGAAAAACTCTAATAGTTTGGCTGTAGTGTAAAAGTTCATTTGTATGTATAAATGTTTTAAGAGTGTATTGGCAGCTACTTGTTCTTTGCCTGCTCAAACCAAAAGATCACCAGCAAAGCAGAGTGGAGGAGGATGGATTGGTACTCTTTTCTGCCTCTTTGTAGAAAGTAAAGAAAGCTTGAAGCTCTCTTTGGTTTAGTGCTTTTATTTTTTTAAACATAAATAGAATCATAGCAATGTAGGACTGGAAGGGATCTCAAAAAGTCATCTAGTGAGTCGATCCCACCCCTACTGAAGCAGGATTAAGTATACTTAGGCCATCGCTGACGTGATTGTCTAATGTACGCTTTAAAAGGTCCAGTTATGGGGATTCCACAACTCTCCATGGTAACCTGTTCAAGAACTTCACTAACCTTGTAGTTTTTCCTCATGTTTAACCTACATTTCCTTTGCTACAAACTGTGCTGATTATTTCTTGTCCTGCCTTCAGTGGACATGGAGAACAATTGATTACCATCCTTGTTGGAATGACCTTTTACATATTTGAAGACTGTGTCCCTTCTTAGCTTTCCTTTAGGCCTTACATTCCTCTATTCATATGCCTTTTACTTTGTTTTTAAATGTAGTAACTCCTCTAGTAGGCAAGTTTATTGAAAAGATTTGCTCAATGTCCAGTGGCAGTCAGGAAAGATACAAGATTACCATACCTGAGGAAGAGCTCTGTGTAGTTTGAAAGCTTGTCTCTTTCACCCACAGAAGTTGGTCAAATAAAAGATTTTAATAATCCCATCCATTTTGCCTCTCTAGGGCTATGTCTACACGGGGAGTGCTTGTTTCGAAACAACACATTTCGAAACAAGCTGTTTCGAAATAATGTGTTATTTCGAAACAACTTATTTCGCTGGACAAAAACCATGTCCGCGAAATAAGGGAGTGAAATAGCAGGTCCACAGTGTGGACCTGCTATTTCGCCTGCGGAGGGGACTGCAGGCACCCACAGGGTGCAGTGCAGAGGGGCACTGCATCCCATGGGTGCCTGCAGAGGGCTGCAGGCACCGGCGGAGTCAGGCGCAGGGCTGCGCCTCACTCCACCAGTACCTGCAAGGGACTGCAGGCACCGCGCCTCACCTGGCGGGTGCCTACAGCCCCCTGCAAGCACCCGGCAGGAGCGGGCAGCGGGGCACTTCACCCCAGGGGCTTTAAAGCCCCTGCTGCCCCCCAACCTGGAGGCGCGGCCCCGGCGCGCGGCTGCAGCCCGCCGCTGCCG
>ML682017.1:17693405-17892026 GCA_007922195.1 Podocnemis expansa | reverse complement strand
AGGTAACCAGGTTTAAGTTATTTCGCAAAGATCACGGCCATTTCGAAAGAAGCGGTTTGCTTCTTTCGAAATGGCCGTGCGTCGTGTGGCCATGGCACTCCTTATTTCGAAACAACTTCTGTTGTTTCGAAATAAGGAGTGTGTGTGGACATACCCTAGTATGCTGGAGCCTACAGGATTACAGCACTATAAGCAGAATGTTAGGAACTGTTAGGAAAGGGATCAGTAATAAAGCAGAAAATATGATGTTACTGTATATATAGCTGTCATACACCCACACCTTGAATACTGAGTGCAGTTCTGATTGCTCCATCTCAAAAAAGAGAAATTAGAATTGGAAAAGGTACAGAGAAGAGCAATGAGAATGATTAGGGATTTGGAAAAGCTTCTCTTCAACCAGAGATTAAAGAGACTTGAGCAGTTCAGCTTAGAAAAGAGATGGGGTATGATAGAAGTCTCTACAATCATGAATGATGTGACAAAAGTGACTAGAGAAGTGTTCTTTACCCCTTCACATAACATAAAAACAAGGGGTCACCTAATGAAATATATAGACAGCAGGTTTAAAACAAGGATGTGAAAATGTTTCTTCACACAGTACATAGTCAACCTGTAGAACTCTTTGCCAGGGGATGTTGTGATAGCCAAAAGTATAACTGGGTTAAAAAAAGAATTAGTTAAGTTCATGAAGAATATCAATCGCTATTAGCCAAGATGATCAAGGACACAATTCCAAGCTCTGGGCATTTTAAACCTTGGACTACCAGAAGCTGGAGGTGGACAACTGGATGAGTTACTCTGTAGTTTACCTGTTCTGTTTATTGATTCTTAAACATCTGGCACTGCCTGCTGGGCTATATGGACGATTGGCATGATCCTGTATGGCCACTTTTATGATTTTGTGGATATTTATGGGAACAAGTCATAAATGAATATTTGTGGGAAGCATATTTTTGAACTTTTGAATGTAGGGACTTGTCCCAGAAATATTGTGCAATTGAAGTTACATTCATCCAACCAGGGAACAGTTGATTTAAGAAAATCTGAGAAATCAGGACCCTCTTTTCCAGGAGTAGAGGGGATAGATGTGTATGTAAGACAAAGGTCTGAATGTCTGGTCACCCTTGTGCTGTGTAACCAGTCATGGCTAACTAAAATATTCTGAATTATTACTGTTTGGTATAATTTTTTGGCAAATAATCTTGAATAGCACATAAGTTCACTCATCCTCTTTGTGGACAAAACATAAACAGAATATGTGGCTAAAATTTTTCAAAGAATTCACCAGAAAATATACAGCTCTAGCAATTATCCAAGTTCTGATTTTTGGCTGAGGCACTTGGTTTAAATCTCCAACTCTTAAAAAAATCCAAGCAAACAAAACAGCATGGACTATCTGATAAACGTAGCACTATATAACTTCTATAAAGAGTTCTTTAGCCCCTATCTACCACTACAGTGTCCTGTAATGCTATTTTGGAAGTATCTGTTTTGTTCTGACTAGACTAACACTCACTGAATGCCCAGCACAACTTTACATCTCATAGAAGCATTCTTTGGAGGCCTCAGATCCAGGTAGACAGAAGTCTACAGCACGTTCTTGATGAAAACAATACAACTCAATAACTTTCTTTCATGCCTTTTCTCTGCCAGTGAAGGTCTGGTGAAACCTTCTGGTAATATGTGTCTGGATTCAAGCATGTAATTTTAGTTACACCCTTCATGCTAGAAGTCCATTGTATGACATTAAGGACTATCTCATCACACTAACCAGAACTTGTAAGGGAAAAGACAGTAAAGGTGTCCATCTAATTTCATGGCCATGGGGAAGTCTCAACTGCGTTTATACTGCTGATGACTGAAGATATATTATGTTCTGTAATGCAACTATTTTTCTTTTTGTGGTTGTTTTGTTAAATGTTTTGGCTATATATTTTCCTGAGTCAATAAAGTTTATTTTAAAAGGAGGACAGTAGGGCACAAAATGAGTTACTGCTTAGTAAAAATAGAGGGATTTGGCATAGAGGCATTAAGTCTCAGTCTTAATTATGGCATCACTGCTGCACTGCTAAAGGAAAGCTGTTCTGGTGTATGTCTTTTCTTACTTCTATTTGTTATGCTCTTGGCCTATATTTTCTCTTTTAGGTCTTCAGTGAGGCATACAGAAATGGCTGAACTTGCCCAGCTAATTGACAGTGAGGTGTTCTTGGCTTATGCTACCTATACAACCATTGTCCTTTTAAAAATGATGCTAATGAGCACTATAACAGCATTCTTCAGAATGACACAAAAGGTAAGGAACCAGGGATGTAATGTGGCAGAACCGATTTGAGATTCACATTAAAATACAAAAGTATCTCTTTTCTTTCTTCTGCTTTCAAATACAGATTTTTTTATTATTATTATTCTAATAATATTCAGTTAGTCTCCTTAGCCTGGTGGTGCTTTATTTAATGTCACAGATGGAAGGAGGCACTTTCCATAATTACAAGGCAGTCTCTTTTACAGACACAGTTGAGTTACAGTACCTCTCGGCTCCTGAAACTGTTCCACTCTTTGATATAGAAATCCTTTCTCACTGGGGGTTTCTCTCTTGTTGCTCATAACATGCCACTTATTGAGAAGTCACCTTATAAAGCAGGTGGAGCATGATTTAGAGTCAAGCTATGCAAATAAAAATTGGGGTGAGGGTGGAAACAGAATATATATATTTCCAAGCTCTGTGTATTGCAATATTCAGTCAGTAAATAACAAAGGACTGGATAACTGGCAAAGTCCCTACCTGAGAGGAACTGTAGCAACCTCCTGATTAGTCAAAGGCAGATAAGAGGAGAGAATCTCACCAGGCTACTATTGCCTCCTGCGAATCAGAAGGAAGAAAGCATGCAAGCAGGCAGCTGTTATACCTACCATCTCCTCTAGGTGGCTTCCCAGACCAGTTACATCACCTATTGTCCAGGTGGAGCTTCAGTCATCTTCCACTCTTTTCCAGCCCTCTCTGTAATGGAGGCCTTGTGCGTGCACACATTATATCACTTTAGTTACACTGCCATAGTTAGAGCAATACAACTCTACTAGTGTGGACACAGTTCTACTGATGTAAAATTCCAAAGGGGCAGCTGTGTTAGTCTAGTCCAGCAAAAAAAAAAAAATTTCCTGTGGCACTTAAAGACTAACAAATTTATTTTTCACATGAGCTTTCCTGGGATCTGAGGAAGTGGGATTTTTTCCCAAGAAAGCTCATGAGAAAAATAAATCTCTTAGTCTTTAAGTGCCACAGGACTCCTTTTTTTTTTTCCTACTGATGTAAAGCACCTTTATACCTATATCACTATTCCTGTATGGGAATTAACTATATAGTTATGAAGCAGCTGCTTTTGCCAATATAGCTGTCTCCACACTAGGGCATGTAGTATTATAATTCCATAGGGGAAAAGTTTTATCCCTTGTTCTTCTCATAGTTACACTAGTATAAAAACTTACATAGAGTAAGCCTGATTTTTCAGTTTATGCATTTTACAAGGCTTTGGTGCATGTATGTAGCATCAGTTTGGATTACTGGGAGTTAGGGATGTTCTTTAAGAGAACACTTCTATACCAAGCTTCAGGAAGTTTCTGTGCCTTAGCAAGAAGAGCTGCTTTGTTTTTAATGCATTTGGTTGGGGCTTTTCTTTGAACAGGCATTTAGTAACCCAGAAGATGTAGCAAGATTTGGCAAAGGTGAGAATGCTAAGAAGTTTCTGCGAACTGACCCAGATGTTGAGCGTGTGCGCAGGTAAGACTGTGGAAGTCCTTCAAAATGATTATTAGGTAGCAGAACAAAGCAGTTTTAGGAAATTAATTACACACAAATCTCGCTAGATCCTGTGCATTTTGTGGTTTATGTATTAATCTAATGGAACAAATGTCTAATAGAACACAATCTGATCAGCTTATGTATTAAATAAATATATAAAGGAATGCATAAAATTAACCACCTGAATGAGCAAGGGCCTGATTGTGAATATAAGCCTGATTCTGAGCAATATCCAGTGTGTGATGGTGGCAGAGGGGAATAAGCTAAGCTTAAAAAATGGACTGAGCTTGAGTAGGTTATAATCAGAATAAATAAGCCTCTTATGTGGCTTGTGCATGAACAGCTGTGATTGGGGAGGACCCTTCCTTCTCAACTCCTGTGGTAATAAAAAGGAAATAGTGGGGAAGAGAAATAGATTGTTAGGAATATTATCTATTAAAATTATGGAATTCCAAATAGTATTAGGGGGCCCAGTCTGGTGAGATGTACTGAATGAAAGTTGAGGCCTCTTCACTCTTTGCATAATGGAATCCATATGTTATCTACCACTGCATTAGCTGTACAGGAAGATGAATCATCTTGTGTGACTATATTCTGTTTTTAAGAAGTATGGTGGTGTGGCACAAAGCAATGTATGTATTTTTTAGAATTTGAGAACATTTCCATTCTGCCTTGACTCTTTCTCTTGGAGCTGAGTATTGCCTTAAAACTTCTGTTGCTTTTATTTAGCGTGTGGTAACATTCCTAACCATTGCTCCTTCCTCTATCCCCTGGAAAAAGGACATCTTTGTTTTCATTAGGCCTTAATGAAGACAAGTGGATTACATGATAGAGTAAAAACATTTAAAACAAAAAGGATTTTAAGGCTATAAAACGGCTAATAAACATGGTCCATAGTTCTTTCTCCTAATATCTTTAATATGAAGTTATGTATTTACTCCTACTGCTGGGGAGCAAGCTAACACATGTTAGTGATGGGGAAGATTCTTTTAGTGTAAGCAACAAGACTTGGAACCGTTCCTAGGAATGGAGTGTATATTTGCAAATGCAGATGTATGTATAGTAGATTCCACTGATCCTGATATTAGCAATTTTCAGTTAATGACAACATATTCCAGGAGCCAATCCCATCCCATTAGTATCAATGTCAATGGGATTTGGATATTGGCAATGGAGAAAGACCAGCTTTTAGGGAGGAAAAGATCCCACCTGAGAGCAGCTTTGTGAGGCAAGAGCCAGGGGAGGAAGCACTGGGGTGCATTCCGTTACTGAAGCCCTGCAAGCTTGTGGTCAGCACTCTGAAGCCCCAGCACTTCCTCCTGGGGCTGTAGCCTAGCAAACTTGTCTGCACACAGGTACCAGACAGAAGGTAAGGAGATGGAGACAGGACAGTAGTGAGGAGGGCAGCAGCTTGGATGCTGAAGCTGCAGTTTTTCTCCTGGAATTCTTTGGGTTGGGCCTTGCTGTGGGGGATATAATGCAAGAAAGGAAGTGCTGGAATGTGCTGTGTCCTGACCCCAACAGAGCAGAAGCAGAGATATGATCCTGCCCCGGTACCACTGCTGTTGATAGCAAGCCCTGACATCCAGACTGTAGTCCTTCTTGCTGCTTTCCAGCCAGTAGGCAGGTTTTTTATGGCTCAGGCCAAGAAACACACATACTTTCCTGGGCTGCAGTCTTGCAAACAAACTCTTAGCAGCAGTCAGATGATAGCAACTTTTTGCTGGCAAGAGAGCAACATTACTAATAAATAGAATCTGTTGTAGATCGCTGGAGTCTGGGTGACCACTAAGGAGTCCATGGCACTTCTGTTTAAGCCAAGGGATTTTCCTCTGAGAAAACAGACCAAAAAATTCCCATCTCCCCTTCTGTTGTGCAGTGAGTTGTTTGCAAGGTGCCCACTAGGCTGATGGTCGTAAAGTGGCTGCATTTTAGTGAAAAGTCATTCCTGTTACCTGTTTAACTTTCAAAAGGATGCAAAGGTCCATGCAAAAGTGGAATGTTAACTTACTACTATATTAAAGTGTCCATGTAGGATACACTCTTACTTTCATAAAACAAAACAACAAATCTACTAGACTTACAGATATAAATCAGTGCTTTCCTTTTACAAAGCCATGGATTCCAGTGTTGAGGCTTCCACAGAACAGTTAACTCAGCCCAGTGCTATTTACTCAATTAACATGGCAACATACCCACTGTTGGAAAAAAAAAAAAAAAGTAACTCTGTATACTCTTGGTGGATGTTTATTACAGGTTTCTTTCTATTGCAAACTTCATGACAGCTGTGAAGAATTAAGCATATACTGTAAGAGAGTTTTAGTTTTGGTGGGATGTATTGGTGTAAGAAGAGTCCTAATGTACATTTGTTTAATGTACATTCTGAAAAACTTCACCTACCCAGTGTGTTTCTGCTTTTATAATAAAAAGCAGATGCAAAGAGTATGTAGTGTGTTGCTGGCTATCATAGAAACCTAAAATAATTAGTGGTAGCACCAATCAGCAAAGCTTGGGTTTGAACTACACTTCCCTAACTTTGTGGAAGTGTAACCTTCGAGGGTGGGCTAGAAGTCATTCTTTAGCCCCTCTCCAGTGCCTAACAGAGGTTAAAGACCTGTAGAAAACAGCTGAAGAGCCAGGATTCAGTTGTATACAGGACTCACAGCGAAGACTGCTCAGAGTTCCCATCCCACAACAAAATACTACTTAGGATAAACATAACAATGAACTTTATTAACTAACTTAACAAACCTTGTCCTAAGAAACCAAAATGAGGTTAAAGAAAACAGTAAGAAACCCAAAAGTCCCAAAGTTCATGTGGAGTCATCCTTATCTCAATTGCCATCTCTTAAATTCTTGAGGCTTGAATGCAAAATAGAACCAAGCCTCATTTTCTCTAGCTGCAGGAATCTTCATCTGGAATCCATGCAGTCTTCTCTTGCTTCTCTTCAACCAGCACCACGCAGCCTGTCCACTGGTCAAGCAGTTCTCAGTCCCACAACAGAAACTCCCCTGCAAAATAGTCCAAAACAGGGAGAAAACATCCTGCTATCCACTCCTGGCTCAGCTCCTCTCACTCAATCACTGAGCATATGGACTCTGCAGCTCTCTCTCTGCAGTTGCTCCTCTAGCTGGGCCCCTGCTCTCAGGCTTCTGCTCAGGCATCTCACTCCAGCGCAACAGAAAAACTTGTGGAGCATGCTCAGTATGCTACCTCCGACCAAAAAGTTCTGGTTTCTGGGCAGCAAAATCCGCCCAGCAACATAACCCATGCTTAGGATTATGGGTTACAGCAGGAGAAGAAAGCAGGTGTGGAAAAGTGGTTTCAGATCTTGTGCTTTGGCTTGGGCCCATTTCTAATGATTTAATTTAGAGTATAAACATTACAAAATCTGAAATTATGCAACAAATACGACACTTACTAGATCAAACTGCTCAACACAGAATGTTCTTCAGGGTGGCTGAGATTCAGACACTGATTGGAAGGAAGAAAACTATTTGTGCATTGAAGTTTATTATGAAAATATAATCTCAGAAGCAATGCTGCAGACAGTCAAGTTTAGCTAAAATAATGCATATTAAAGTACTTTCTAAAGAAATCTTTAGACTGTATATCTAATACAGCTTTAATTTTTGAGTGCTTTTTAGTTAACTTGTATCCCCCACACACTACAGGAGAGCAAGAGAGTTATAAAGTTTAGAATAAAAAATGAAGGTAATTAAGGGACATGCAAAAGAGAAAATGTGTTTTCATATTGACCTTATTCAGACTATGGAGGTAAGTAAAGCTAAATGTGCATTAATCTGGACCTTAATCAATAGTGCTACTTTGAAGATTCAGTAAAACTTTCTATTTTTTAAACCATTGCTTTATGCAATATGTGTGACAACTACCTTTCTCTCTTTCCCCAGGGGCCATCTGAATGACCTTGAGAATATTGTCCCATTTGTTGGCATTGGTCTGCTGTATGCCCTGAGTGGCCCTGCTCTGTCCACAGCCTTGCTGCACTTCAGAATCTTTGTTGGAGCTAGAATCTTTCACACTATTGCATATTTGACACCTTTACCCCAGCCCAGTAGAGGCTTGGGGTGGGCAGCAGGGTATGCAGTTACCATCTCAATGGCATACAGGCTGCTGACAACTGCGTTGTACCTGTAACTAGACCACAGCCTCATCACCTTTCAGCATTCCACATGAAGTTTCCAACAGTGCATTCAGTTAAACATGGCTATCTTCAGTGAATTGTCTGATTTTTTTTTTTGTTATAATTTTTACATGATGGCTAGGGCTGCATTTTTAAACAAAGGGAGCTCTTCATTCCTGTTTGAAATGTTTCTTTTCAAAGCAAAACAATTCCCTCCTCATGTCCTCTCTAATCACAGTCTGCTTTGCCAAAAACATTAATTTGAATGTTCTCTCTGTGATTTGTTGAATGCTTTAGATTCCAAACATATGACAAAGTGTATCAATGGCAGGTGTGGTGATTTTTTACAGATGCACTCTTTTGTTTTTTCTAAAGTTTAAATCAATAAAGACAAGGGGGAAAAACATAAATGTTTTTGAATTTTTGTTTTCATTTTGACTCCTCTAACTGCAGCCAGCAAATAGGATGTCACAATGAATCAGAGAGAGATTCAAGTCATACAGTTCTTTGAGGAGTGTTCACCTTAATAATAATATATAGCAAGTAAAGCCAGGACTTGTAAAGAATCTTTGATGAAATTGGTGTTTGTGTAATCTACTGTGGGATTAAAAAATGAAATTTCAGCCGATCAATTTTCTCAGGCTAATAGCATATTTAATGCATTATATACATATATTTTTCTGGGCTAACAGGAGAAAATTTGAATCTACTTTTTGGAGTTGCTCCAGATTTATGCCTGTGTAGCAGCCCTTTGTGTGGGGGGGTGTCTTTGGAGATCTACATAAAAGGAGTTAGACTTTGCTCATGTGTATTCCCAGAGAATACACAGAGGTCTGTATATTCAATGCATATGTTGTGATGTGTGTCCAAAATAGATCAATAATAGAAGATCTTTTGCTCTGAAAGTGGAGGGTGAAGCTTAAACTTGCTGATTATGTTAATATGAATGTGTGACTCACAAATGTTTCATAAAAACTCAAAGCAGTGCTTGAATCTTTCATGCTTGGTGCGATTCAGGAAAGTTCACTGAGTTCACATTCATATGTATTTGAAGCAGGGACTCCTTTTTTTTAACTTAAGGGGTGTGGTGCATAGGTCAACTTCCAAGACTGAGTATGAATTCCAGCATCAGAGGGCAATGCCTACTCTGTAGCTGCCTTGTTAAAAGTTTGCTTTACTGTAGTTACTTTTGCTACTATTTTACCCCAAAATGTGGGCTCTCTCCCGCTAGAGGTGAGTCCTACTGATGGGCAGTCCAGGCAGTGTCCTGAGAACTCTCTGCTTCCCCTTTATTTCAGACTGCTATTTCCCTTCCCTTTTGCATGACTGAGGTTGTAGTGCTAAAAGGCATGTTAATTATGGATGCCCAAAAAACAGTAGCTTGGCAGGCAGGAATGACTTTTGCAGCCAGCTGACATTTTTCCCACATCTGTGCGCTAACTTGTGCTCTTTTAGTTGCAGAGTGACAGAGTTGTAGCATTGCTTCTGAATTGTAGTGTCCCTTGCTGAAGTGTATCATCCCGTTTTCAGCTATTGAGCTCATCTCATTTTGTTGCACTTTGGCAAAGAGAAGAAAACCAGCAGTGTATTCAGGAATATAATCTTAAACTCCATCTGTATCAAATTTCTGTACAGAGGTGAAGCATTCTGAGGAAAAATACGTAGTGCCTAGCTGTATTTTTCTGATCCTATATTTCAAACAAAAGACTTGTTTTGAGTCCTTCTCATTTTGATCATCAGCATCAAAGCTCTGAACACATGCTTCTTAGCTAACAAGTAAAAAAAAAAAAATAGTTACGGTTGTACAATATTCTTTATTTCTCTTACCGTTGGTTTCTAAAAAGTATATTTTGTCCTCCTTTCCCCCTTATTTTCCATTAACACCCCTCCCCCAAGAAGAACTGCATATATAATTGGGGGCAATGATTAGCCTATAAAAACCACTTACTGCAATATTACTGTCAAAGAAACTTCTGTTTCCAACTCATTGGGAGGACTTTAAGTAGACTTTCTTGAAAGGTCTTTGCTTTGGAATAAATGATGTGTCCACGTCATTTTCACTGGGACGTTATTAAAACAATCTGAATCATTTTTGGAATAATAAGAGATCACAAGCTATGGTAGACAAATGTTAAGTAATTGAGTGAACTGAATTTTAACACCTAATGGTAGGATACAGTAGAACCTGTATTTACTGACTGATCAGAGACTGAGGATTTCATAAAACCATACACCTATAAATCACAGTAAGTAAGGTGAATAAGTTGCCATATGGTGATTTGCATTGTTTTTTTTTCTTTTGTCCTTTTTAAAACTGACCTGCAAAGTGACTTCTAATTCAGTAAAAAGTTGGGACATCTGAAAATGTGGAAGTAGTGGGATTTGTGATGCTGGAGGTCCAGGGGACATGACTTGTGAGGTTTACACTAGGGTTGCGTTATACTAATATTGAGGTAGACAACGTAACTTGCTGTACTAGAAGCTGGATAGGACATTGTGATTATCTCTCTGGTCTTCTCATGAAATAATCTGGATCTCTTTTTGCAAGGTTAGCCATTTTGTGCAGCCAGACAAGCAGAGAGCTCATGAGACTGGCTTGGGCTAGCTGGCATAAATATACCCTTATTCAAGAAATGCAGTCCCTGGATTTGCATGGAATAAGGGGAAGCTAACTGCTAATCCATTTGGCTGTCTTAAATGAGTCAATTCATATTAAATGTTTCTCTGCTGCCCC
The DNA here is from genome assembly GCA_007922195.1 of Podocnemis expansa. Taxonomy (NCBI): domain Eukaryota; kingdom Metazoa; phylum Chordata; order Testudines; family Podocnemididae; genus Podocnemis; species Podocnemis expansa. The sequence goes on along the minus strand of ML682017.1, from coordinate 17,881,351 downwards.
AAGCCCCTTCCAGTCTACAATGACCAGGGGCCGCAGAAGTCTTTGTGCAAATTATTTGTGGCATCCTAGGTGATTACTATTCCATAGGGTCTGGAAAACCATTGAGTGTTGGCTGCCCTAGGGAAGGCTTAGCTTCTTACTAAGGTAAGAGTAATTTTTATTGTTTATTTAACTTACTGTTGTTATTATCATGTGTTTGTTTATGGCTGGTAATGAGGATGGGTGGGGGGAGCACGTGTTTCATCTAGAGTTGACTAGTGGGGCTTTCATTTAAAAAAGGTTGGGAGCTACTGAACTATGTCAACCTAATAGGCTTCCAGCAGCTGTCCCACAATGCCCGGTACTGATTACTTGGGTCACAATTGCGAACTCCATTATCCAGAAGTCATGGAGACCAGAAGGCAACCCCACCTTTAAAGCACTGTGAATTTTTGAAATCCCTTTTTCTGATTATCTGGCTTGGCATGCATACCTAATAGCTCTCCATTGTAGTATGCCACTGCTCTGCTCTCCATGCTGGGTACATGCTCCAGATGCACTCTGGCTTGGAGCAGTCAGGAGCTATGGGATCTTGTGAAGGGACACACTCTGAGTTGTGCACCCTGTATCACACAGTTCCTAATAGGATCCTAAACTGCAGGGCCAGTACACAGAGCAGAGTACATCACAACATGTTACTGTGGCTTGCTGCTAAAGTTCTCTTGAAGGCTCCCAGAGCATAATACCTCTGCACTGCATTCCTCTGATGGCCCTTATATCAGGTTGCTCAAACTCGGTAGCTAGCCACTCCATCTGCACCACCTACTCCAGTGGCAACTAATCCCCTGTGTTTCACAGACATTGTACAGGACACAGCAGGCAGCCATAACCAGAGGGATACCTTTCTCCCTGAAATACAGTCTTGTGAATAAGCAATGCCCCTTCAATATACCAAGAGCATTTTCTACTGTAATTCTGCATCTGCTGAGCCAGAGTTGAATCTTTCATTGGTGCTGTCATGGTGACTAGCCTATGGTTGCATGAGTTAGAAGAGTAAGACTGGCACTAATGACACTTCAGCATCACTGATTGTAGTTTGCCAGTCAGAAAAGAACATCGCCACTTGCAGCTTTTTGAAAAGTCATGTGTTGCTAAAGATGTCAATGCCCTGCCCAGAAGCAACCAACACTGATGTCATTGAAGCGTCCCATTCTGTTGGTATACTCTGTGGCAAGGTACCCTTCTGCCAACATAAGGATGTTTGTGCCAATGTAGTGCTCCACCACAGTTCAGGAACCCCACTGCTGCAGATCCATCCATTGTGTACTGCATGTTGCTGAGAACCACAATACTGCATAGCAAGAGATGATTAATGGCCCTGCACACTTGTATGAAAATGGCCCATCATTTACAGCTGCTCCATGTATGCCACTAACAATCTTGAATTGTTTCTTGCTATGTCCCACAGCAATCTGATCTGGAAATTCTCATTTGCCCCACAGCTCTTCTTGTATTTTTGCAAACAGGTGGATCTTGCAACCTGTGCTTTCAGTGATCACGGTAACAGTGCAGAGCTGTGCAGACTGCATGCTTTTGTCACAGATGGCAGACAGTGACAAGTTGATTACAGGGTCATAGGATTTTCAAAATAGGCATGAAAATTATGGAATCGAGATGGCATTATAAGATGGAGAATGCTGCATGAAGTGAACTTGATCCCACAACCCCTGTTGCCCTGCACAACTCAATTCTGCCCGAGTCTGCATTGCCAAAATGTCTCCAAAGACAGTGCACTTACTGGACAGTGGGAAGAAGCACAAGAGAATACCTACCCCAGGTGCACTGCACTGTGCCTTTACACAAGCCTTCCTGGTAAGCAAGAGCAGAACCAATGCAAGAAGCCAAGCATGCATGAGCAATGTACAATGTCAGCTTTATAACTTTCACTGGCAAAAGTTTGTAGGGTAGCCAAAGGCTACGTCTACACTGCACTGTTGGTAGCATGTAGCATACATGTAGTTTTGTGCAGCCGTGAAAAGCAGGCTGCCCCCACATGGTGTGTACGTCCGTGCTGCAGTGAAAGACTCTGGCACGGTGAAACACTAGTCGCTTCCTGAGATGGGGAAAGACTCCAGCAGTATCTTACTTTCACTGTGAAGAGAGAGTGGGACACAACACTACTAGTGCAGATGAGTGAAAGGAGCAATGACCAGGGTTCAGATGTACCTTTACTTGCTTTAGTGTGTCTCACCATATACTCCGCTATTCACACCAATGTTGGGGGCTGCTATAAGTAGCATAGCCATACCACAACTGTCATTGGAGATCAGAATTAATCTCCAAGTCGCTTAGGTGTTTTGTGATAACGTTATCTGCAGGCAACCTGAAAACACAGCTGAGTGAAATTTTTCAAACTTATTTTTATTTTCCAAAAAAGTTTCAGGTGAATCAGCACTATTTGGGAATGTTTAACAAATTTAGTGAATAGTTTTAGCTTAACAAAATATTTATTTGAAAAAATCAGATCATTTGACTTTTTTTAAACAAAATATTTTTTTCATTTCAAAATGACATATCATTTTGAAACTTGCCTAGAATTAGGGTTTTTTAAAAAATGGTTAAACCTAAAAGGTAAACAAAATGTTTCATTTGGGTATGAACACAATGTATTGGTTGATCTGAAATTTGAGGGAAGGGGAGTCTTTTGCTGGTAAAACCCTGAAAAGCCTTTTATTTTGGCTTGACCCCAAATTAATTTATTTTGATTTTTTTTTTTTTGGTTCAACAAGTGAACAAAAAAACCTATTATTCTCACAGTTTCTTTTCTGGAAAGATCTGCTCTTGAATAATTAAGCATTTACCATATTTTTGCTCAAGTACTCACAGTAGCAACTTACACTTGCATCATTAATAGCTCCTAGAAAATTTTTGATTCCACTGTAGAAAAGCCAGATTCTTTCCCAGTCTGAAAATGGAAAAGCGTAACTTAAGAAAGATTCCACAAAAATAGCCCAACTCTAGCACTTGTTAAAAATAGAATTACAAGTGCTGAAATGACAAATATGCCAATGCTTCTCTTTTAGAAGATGCTTTCTATTATCTACTGCAGTGCAAATATTGTGCAGTCTGAGGAGGTGATTTTCCGTGTGCTACAGGCTGTCAGTACAACCTTTTACTGATTGCACATTAAAATAACTATATGATCAAACATCCTCAGGCATGAGCACTTTCAACCCCCTCCCCCTTTGTACTTTCATTTATATTAGAGAGAACAATGGCACCAAACATGCTCAGAATAATATTTTTCAGATTTCCAAAACTTTGCTAGTTACCTCCAAACTTAATAGAATTTGAGGCCAGGAGGGACCATTAAATCATCTAGTTTGACCATGGTGGGTGTAGCATAGCCCACAGAATTTCACATGGTTACTCCTGTAATAAACCCAATAGCTTGTGCTTGACTAAAGCATATTGTCCAGAAGCGCTGCCTGTCTTGATAGGAGGACAGCCAAGATAGAGAACCTACTACTTTCTGGGAGACTAAGGCACTAGTTCTCTTTCAGGTGTACATATATGCCAAGTTTGACATTTAAAAACAAGTCTAAGTGCAGAACATTTGTAACATTTTAGCTGGACACATTTCTCCTGCTACGCACCCTTTACTTCCCCTGCTATGCTGGAGAAGAAAACCAGCCTAACAGTTTTTGGGGAACTTTCCACACCACATAAATAATTCACTTCTGCTTTAAGAGCAGATGGGAAATTTCAGGCATGCCATTTCAGTTTGAAACCTTTAACATTGTTAATGCAATACTGCATTTGGATGTGTACATGTGGATATGTGTATGCACTCACACAGGCCTGTGTTCTGACTTTTCTTTAGATAAGAGGCAACCAGGATTCCACTTGGTGTGTTCTCCTGAGACGCAGTGTAGCAAGCAATGCTGGACAGTCTTTCCTATGCTAGCTGCAGGCTGTGTATGCTGGATCCTTTCAAAGGATTAACAACTGACTTCCCCACCAGAATGACTTGGAAAACTGCTGTTGGACAGGGGCCCCAGCCTCTTATATGGAAGTTGCTTTTACATCCATAATCTATCTTTTTTAGGACTGTAAGATTTGGGAGCCATTTATTTTTATTGCTTTCGGATGACATGATTCTAACAATGGCCAGGATAGCTCCACAAGCTAATGTTTTATCTTGTTATCTGTTCTGTATTGGAGTGTTCCAATTCACATCACTACTAACAGCAGTTAGTATCTGCTTTATTTTGTGGCGTGGACATGTTGATATGTTTTTGGGAGACTGAGGAGATAAGGTTTCATAAAGTTAGCATTGCTGTGGAAAAAAAAATCTGACGAGGTCTAGTTTTGCTTGTCACTGTAGGTGCCATGGATCCACTCAAAAGGAATTAATTCATAGAGTAGTGGCAGCTCTGCAGAAAACATAAGTACTAAGAAAAGGAAAAAGAAACATTTTAATGGTAAAGCAAATGGTAAATTTGATAAAGTGTGTGATGGTAATTATAGACTAGTAGAATGATTTATCTGACAAAAAAATAAACCAATTTTTTAGAAGCAGATTTCTAACAAATGATTTTATTCCGTTCAATTAAATGGTATTTTTTACCCCAAAATTCAAATCATTGACATGTTATTGTGTAGTGCAAACATTAGTACTCTAGCATATTTAGAGTATTGTTCAAATGGGAGACTTTATTGCAAATTGATAGGGAACTGCCTTTCAAGTAACAAATGACAGGCTTTCAGAGAAGGAAGGCCTAGGGATCTGGGAGCTCAGGGTTCAATTTGCTGCTCAGCCAGAGTCCCTCCAAGACTGTGGGCAAGACTTCCTGTGCCTCAGTTGCCTCTCTTCAAAATGAAAATAACCCTCCTACCTCACAGAGTCTTTGGGAAGACGAATATATAAACACCTGTGTAGAGGTCAGATACTATGGTGGGGGGCATATAAATATAAGACTAGACCTTCTTGTGGCCTAGGAATGTTCTATGACTCCCATATACATATGTAACTTGAAAAAGATTTCACAAAAATACCCCAACAACCCCAGCATGTGTTAAAAGTAGACAGAATTCCAACAAGAAGTGCTGAAATGAAAAATGTGCCAATATTTCTCTTTTAGAAGATGCTTTCTATTATCTACTGCAGTGCAAATATTGTGCAGTCTGAGGAGGTGGTATTCCATGTGCTAAAGGCTGTCAGTTCAACCTTTTACTGATTCCATATTAAAATAACCCTATGATCAAACAACCTCAGGCATGAACACTTTGAAAACCTCCTTCTTTTCCCATTTAAAATTAGGGAGAACAATGTCACTGAACATATATAAAATTGGTATCAGTGTAGTAGTGCATCATGCTGAAGGGGGGTGTTAAAAATGTACATATTTTCTAGCAACTGGCCCATGCTGCTGTTTTTAATATGCATCTTGGCTGCCTAGAATCATAATATTGGCATCTGATAATATTTGAAGTTCTGTGCAGTCACTAACTAGTTTACATTTACACAAGGCTATGGATAGGTAGCATCAATATTGTCAGTTTTAACAGATGGAGAAACTGAGGCAGACATTGCTGTGACTTGCCCAAAACTACACACAGTGAGCCCATGTGGTGGGACTGGAATTAGAATTAGTTTGTCTTTCCCAGACCAGGCACATTCCAGTGTGCCACAAGAGCTTCCACAATAAAATGATGGACTTTTTCTGAACTATTTATAGTCAGAGTTCTGGTAAAACACCATTGTTTTATTGTGTTGCATGCTAAGTTCTCCTTCAGTTCACCCACATCTCCCTGCCCAGGGAGAAGCTAGCAGTAAACAATGAAACCTAACATAACCGCAGCACTCATGGGCCCTGATGCTGCAGGCTAGTGAGTTTGCATTGGTTGGTGCCTGCATCTGTACCAGTTGTTGTTGAATTCAAAGGCAGGTGTTTGCCATGAGGAGCTCCCATGGCCATTTCTGGGCAAGCGCATCACTGATGAGCTATTAGCCCCATGCTAGCCTAAAAAGGGTTAATGAGGCTGAGAAGGGGCCTATTAACTAAATAGGCCACAGCTGAGGAGAATTAAGTGGCCTAAGTAATCTCCTGAAGGATTATGGAAGTCAGCTGAAAAGGAACAGGCTAGGCTATAGCAAAGGTGTCAGCAAAAGGGAGCTCTAGTGTGGGAATCTGAAGCTACTAGCCGAACATTGGTGAGAGAAGAGGGGAAACCTAGTGTAGATGTAGCCGAGGGGGCTAAAGTTTACCTCAAATGCCTTCTCCAGTGCCTAAAAAATAAAACCCAGTTCCTATGGAGAAGCAGCTGGAGATCCAGGATTCAGTCTTCAAAAAGGACTCCCAGCAAAGATTGTTCAGAGTTACCTTCCCTATATTCAAATCTTAACCAAAAGTAATGAACTTAATAATTAGGCACTGACTTAGGTCTTTGATAAGGAAACATAATAGCTACTATATCTTTATAACAATGTGGCTATTTTGTAAATCCACATCCATTATTTTCACAGTTCTTTTCCACTACACAAACAAGAAAAACAAAATGAATTTAAACAGAGCAGTCCCCACGGGACCACTGACTGTGAGCTGATACTTAAGAGTTCCCAAAGTTTAGGTGGAGTTCACCTGAATCTCAGCTGTAGTCTCTGTTCACTGAATCCAAAGACTTGAGTTGAAAGAAAAAGTGCTCTTCCTCTTTGTCATCAGGAATCTTCAGCAAAAATCCAGGTAGGTGCTTCCTCCTCTGCTGGAACCAGCACTATCCAGTCAGATTATTGATTAACTTGCTAGCATGTCTGCTTTACATGAAGAAGGGCCTGGGTTCAAACCCCAGGGAGCTGGACTAGATGATCTCATGAGGTCCCTTCTAGCCCTATGCTTCGATTTGATTTGATTCAATCACACATGCATATGGAAAAACTGCTACAACATACTCCAGAGGAGGGAGGACCTATCTTGCTATCTATGCCTGGCTCAACTTCTCTGCATTCACACTGAGCATATGGGCTCTTGTCACCACCATTGCCCTGGCTGCTGCTCTTATGGAATCAGACCTCAGCAGCAGGAAACCAAGTGGACTGTGCTCAAAGCTAGCATACACTATTCCAGAAGTTTCTGGATGTAGGCAGCTATATCTGCCTGACAGTGACCTAGCCCCAATAGGTCACTTAAAGCAGTACCTCTCAGTAAGCCATATAGGTTACATAGATCAGCGGTTCTCAACCTTTTACAGGTCACAACACACGTGGTGGCATATTGGGATAGGACATACTGGCCCACTCACCCCCTTCAGGCCAAATCCAGCCATCTCCTTGGCTTTCTGTGACACAGCACTGTGTGGTGACACAGTGGTTGAGAGTCAGTGACATAGACGTTCACTCGCATGTGCCCGCTGGACAGGGTGCCTCCTAGCAATGTTCAGGGGACTAGCTCAAGTGGCACCCCTGTTCAGTGGCATGTTCTGTCTCTCTTCCCTCATCTCATTCATGTCTCAGCCGTCTAGCTGAGTTCTTTTCTCAGTTTCCCTTCCAGGGTAGGGCCTTAGTGAGGCCAGCCCATCTAGCATCAGTAGCTCCCAGTAGTCCAATGACTGCCCACTGGCAGTGTGGGCGAGCCAGGAGGGACCAGGACCTGCCCACTTCTCCAGGCTCCCTCTTCCCCCATGAACCATGTGCATCACAACCTGGTGCTCTCAACTGCCCATCCAGTTCAGCATACAATTCAGCAGGTCCCTGGGCCATGTCCACACCACCCCCAGGTACCTCTCACCCTTGTATCAGAGTCTGGGCTCCAGCCAAGCCCCAACAGTCCTCCATCTTTGGTTTGGTCCCCTACAGCCAAGCTGACAATCTCTGTGCTCTTTAGAGGAAGACTGTCCTGCGCTGGGGCTACAGGCTTCCTTTTATGCAGGTTACTAGGCCCTGATTGTCTCTGCAGATCCTTGGCCTGATTGACTGCTCCATTCTTCAGGGCCTTTTAAACTCCTTTTCCATCACAGTGGGGAAGCTATCCTGCTACACTTGGGGAGAGTGCAGGGAAATGGCAACAAGGTATTAGCTAGCACAGATCTTGACTGCTGATTAGAGGGATACTGAGCTGGAACCCAAAGTAGAAGGCAAGCCAGGGTTTCCCCCAACATGCACTGGTGACGTAGCACTGTTGGGGCAACAAATGAGAAGACTGCTGTAGACGGTCTCCAGAACCACTTTGATACCATAGAAAGAGGAAGACCCATAGTGACTCAAGCTGTGAAGGAGAGAACCCAGAGTTGCAAAGAATCAGGGAGGGATGTGGCAGAGTGCATAACAAATGGCAGGAAGGTATGTTGGACCTGGAAAGAGCCAATCTTCAGAGCCAGGAGGAGGTGCCCTGGTGATGTTTGAACCCCATTGCACTTACCTTTTCTTAAGACTTTACTTCTGTCTGTGTCATTCTGCTAGACCAGGGTAGGTAGCATGACCAAGAACTAACCCTTACTGAATCCTTGTCTGCAGTATCATAGGTCATAGATCAGCAGCTCTGCAATATGGCTTACTTCGTGTCAAGCATCAATTATTATTTATTAATTTTGCTTGACACTGACCCTGTACGTCGATTTTAAATTCTGTAAAATTTATAATACATAATATTTATAGAATATCTTCATCTCACAGTGCCTCTCGATGGGATTAAAGTGGAATCTCCACCTGTAACATGAAGGAGGTGAGATACAGAATGGTTGATTGACTTGACCAAAGCAACGTAGTGGGTCAGTAGCAGAGTCTGGAAGAGAGGCCAAATTTCCTTAATTTCCAAAGGGATAGCCATGTTAGTCTAGTCCAGCAAAAAACAAGGAGTCATGTGGCACTTTAAGACAAACAGATTTATTTTTCGCATGAGCTTTCTTGGGAGAAAATCCCACTTCGTCAGCATATAGAACATACATTGTGTTGCGTTTCATGCTACCTTGGGGACCCCTGCCTAAAGCATTCCATCTTTCCCATTATGCTTTTCCCCTGCTATCCTTGAGCCATCCTGCCTTGTACCAGCAGAATGATTGTGGCATGGCTAGTGCTGCTCATTATGTCTCTGGCAAGTAGAGGTAGGATTTAACCTTCCTTTGTCTTCATCTCTGAAATGGGTCTAATAGTACCTCCCATCCTCAAAGAGCATCATGAGGCTTAATTTACTAATATATGTAAAGCACTTTCTGATCTATGATTCTATGATCCTTTGCTGAAGGGTTCATTTAACACACATTTTATGGTGTGCTTTGGATTTGACTCTGGTTTTAGAAAGTCCTGCCAATCTGGTATTTTTAATCCGAGGTCTGGCTGATAGCCCCAAAAGCTGTTAAACTGGGTATGAGGCACTTGAGCAGTCATGACTCATCAATCTTGCTCCAAAACAGGGGAAATTAGTTGTGCTGGCAGTTATTCCTTTGACATTTCCTTTTACATCACTCTGGGGGGTGGGCACCTCAGGAATTGTGGAATCCCTTCCTCAATGTCTTGTGGAGTTCCATCATATTGTAATTAAGACATTTTTCTATCTGAGGTCAGTTCATTTTTTTCTGCTTTTAATCCAGATTCAATTTCTTTTTCAATAGCTCTCCTTTTTCTTGTTTGATTTTTAATTTGTTAGACTGGCTCACTTTTTTATGGGCCTTTACACTTAGTAGGACACATTTTTCTAATTTCAAATGGGGCTTTCGATGAGGGCATTAGAACAGAATAAAATAAGCAGATGTGTTAAAAAAAATAAAAATACAGCACTTCCCATCCACCTTATTATTACCAGTGACAAATGATGTTTTCCTTGCTCACAGTTCACGGGTATGACCATTTGTTTCTCCCCTCAGCTACCTAAATGGCTATTTTTGTGCCTATTGCAGATGTTATGTTGCCACTAGATGTCCCTCTTTGGCTTTGCTTTTGGAAACCAGCGCTGCACCAGAAGTCAATCTGTAAAGAATGAAACAGTCCTGTTCTTCAGCCCTGGAAGACTGGGTTGTAGGAAACAACTATTTTGTTTGCTGTAACCCCCTACCCCACCCCAAAAGTTGTAATAGACATCAAGGCAAATCGGTGTCTAGCTACTGCATCTTCATTTCAAAGAACTTTATAGAAGGTTCTTGCGTGAGGAAAGCTGGAAAAAATATTTTTAATCAATGGGAAGCTCTGCAACATTTTTTGAAATTTGCTATTAAATGAGTAAGATAATAAGTGCAAAGTATAATTCCTTTTATCTGAGAATCTAGGTATACAAATCTTTATTGAAAAACCTTCGCAGCCATCCTGAGAGTTATGTCATATCATGGTACACATTTAGCAGTGGGGTAAACTGGAGAACAGAGAAGGAAAAATGACTGGTATAAAATCAAAAAGCAAGTCTGAGTTAGAAGTAGAACTCAGGAGTTCTGACTCCCTATCCTGTGCCTTTATCGCCAGATAAGGAGCAACTCCTTTCTATAATGGTTTTATTAGAAGAATCTGGCTATACACAGAGTTCAAGCTGGGGGAATTTAAAGATAATGTAAAAAAATGACTTGAGTCTTTGTAAAACGGAGCTGCCCTTTAATATAGTGTATGTGGAGTAGCTTTACTTGTCATACCAAATGCCAAATAAAGTGGCTGGGGGCATCTTTGAGTGAGCTACTTGGCAGAGGGGTGCAATGCAATGTCAAGATAATGAATAGAACCTGGCTGGATTGAGGGAAAATATCTAAAATTGAGTTTTTATTTAATGGATTTGAACTTTTCGTGGCCAATTACCTGTTCACTGTAACAGTACAAAATTATAATAAAAAAGTGCAAAGGTTCATTTTCAGTTCTTCTGGAAAGAGAAGGCTCCTGGAGGACTTTTTGCCCTCCCCTCTCTGAACAAGTTCATCCAACCTTAGTATGTACCCACCTCCTGGAGAAATCCTGTAGGATGTACAGAATGAAGCTGATAGGGTTCCATGGAAACTACTCTAAAAACAATTTACTATAGAATGACATCCTTTCTATAGGAGTTGTGAACCATCCTATAGCACTAATAGAATCCTTCAGAAGATTTAAAAACAAAACAAAAACCCCACAGCCTAAAGACTGGTTGTAATTAAATTCTACAGAACTTTCTCATCTGAAATAACAACCTGAACTCAGGCAGCTCGGATTGCAGTATTTGTTGAGCCTCATGCATATGTACATTCAGGAAGAGAAGTGTGGCCTAGAAATGTGTAACTATATGCAAGCAACAAGGTGGGTAGGGTAATACCTTTACTTACCACACTGATCATGTCTCTCATAACCTGGGACCAACAAAGCTAATGCGCTGCAAATAACCAGATGCAAAAATTCATACAGTTTACCATGATAAATATGCTTTATACTGAACTTAAATAGGAGTGAGTATTGTTTATCTAAGTTCCCATCACCGTGGCCGTGTTTACCATGGATTTGATTCAAAGACGAGTGAATTAACTGAAGGAACTGCCACAGACTTCAGCGGGCTTTGGATCTAGCCCATCATTCTGGAATGTATTCCCTTTATTTACAGAATGATGAAGTACCTTTATCACACACAACAATAAACAGACAAAATATTATATTGTGAAATTTCATCCAAAATCTATCGAGGTGTTTCTGTGTCCTCTAAGCTTTACCTTTGGTTTAATTACTATTACTAGAAATGTCCATTCCATTGTTTTCATATTTTTTTTATTGCAGCAAGTGGCCTTTGGCTTAGTGATACTGATGGGGCCATATCTCAGGAGGGGTCATGAGACAATGTCACTTGAAAATGTATCCTGCTGGGCATGTGTGCTATTTTGTTCTGTGCAATGTTAAAGGGACACAGTCAACCAGAAATGCAGACAATTAAAAGAACCCAAGAAGCTAAATATACTTCCATGAGATTACTACCCCTGAGTCCTCCACCTAATTTTTGTGGGATTGCAATCAGATATTTCTATTTTTTTTAGAAAAAGAATGCTTCTCCATCCCCTGTTTTAGCATGCTAGAGCAAACCATGTTAAAAGAAGACTAACTTGATCATAGAATTATGAATTTAAGGTCAGATTATCGAGTCTGATCTCCTGTATCACTGGCATTGATGCCACCCGCACATCAAAACCCAACTGAAATTAAACAGAGGCTTTACAGTTCTTGAAAGACTAAGGTGTTGTGTGAATTAACCTACCAGCAGTGGGAACAGTGAATCTGAATAGATACAAGGTCGAGCTATGCTTGAAGCAGGGAATGTGATTCCCAACTTGAGTAGACACCCTCATGCTAACTCCAAGTCAGCTGGCACACTACAAATAGAATGTAGCTGCAGTGGTTTGAACCACAGGAGGAGTTAGCAGCCCCAAATATTTGTCTAGGTCAGGGGCCAACTTTGGTGGCTAGCCACTTTGGAGCTAGTGCGGGTTTCTATTTGAACTGGAAATTACACCTCTGGCTCCACTGAAGACATACACACAGAAATCTATGAAATGAACAAAGTAAATAAACTGGATAAATTAGAGATTTTTTCTTCTCTAACTTATTTCAGTTACAGTAAGCCAGTCCTGCAATGTACAACATGTGGGCTCATTAATTCTCTTACACGTTGCTAATTGTGGCCTTTGGTTAGAGCAAGATGAAATATTTTAAACAAAACTTTTTCCAGTGTTAAAAATTCAGATGCAGTTGCACTGGAACATTTTACAAATTTGTTTGGGAAATTGACATAATTAAAATATTTTTCCCCACATTTTTTAATTATATCTTTAGATTTTGGGGGGGGAGGCAGAGGAGATGAACCAGCTCTTTGTTTAAAAGTACTTTTCATTTATTTAAAAATGCAACAATAAAGCATTTTAAAATGCCTGACTTCTATGTTAGTGGAAAAAGAAGCAGGTTGTCCCAAAGGCAGATTGGTTGAATGATACCCTTTATTGCCTGCTTGGTCTACCTCGACTCCATGAATGAGCGAAGAGGGGGGTGAATTGCAATCCTTTTATGCTTGAAAATATGTTAAAACTTACATTTATGACAACTCCCCAGAGACTCTTTTTTGATTATATTAACACCCACACAATGAATATTAATAACTGTGGTAAATATAATTATACCCACCCCTGTTGTTGTTTGTAGGTTTAGTCAATGGTATGGAGGCTTTTAACCTTACAGCATGTTACTTTTGTTACAGCAATGCCTATAATATTACTGACCAAGCATTTAGCAAGGGAAGGGAGGGTAAGAAAGTTGCTAAGTATGTTCTTTCCAAGGTTCTTTTGTAGTAGAGAAGCAGTTACAGTTTACATTTCTTGTTCAAACTATGAAAAAGGGAGAGGGGAAAGACAAAATAACATATTTCACTAGATTCCAGTTGCAAGAAGCAAAGGCTGTGTGCCTGCCCATGACCCCATTACTATAACAACTGCAGCTCAGGTAGTGTCCTGGGTTATGATTACATTGGGTGGGGTGGGGGTGGTTTGGAAGTCATTTTAACAAGCTCCTTGTTAACAAGGACCTTGTTCAGTTGACTTCAGGGTATGTCTGCACTGGACACAGTGCAGACATACCTGGGGCTGCCCCTTCTCCTACCCTCCCCCAGTCCTGATTGGCTCCAGAGCCCAATTTGGCTCTGGAGGCCCAATCTGACCCCAGCTGGGAGCATGCAGTAAGGGCCTTGGAGCCAGATCTGGCCCCCAGCTCCTTGACACACAGCAGCAGCTGGATCGGGGCCCTGGTTACTGGATCACGCCCTGGGATGGGGAAGGGAGCAGGACCTGCCCTGTAAAGTCGACTTAAATGTTTAAGTCAATTTATGGGGCAGGAGTTATTAATTTGACTTTAGCAATTGCTTAAGTCAATTTACTAAATTCTAAATATAGCTTGGTAGTTGCTTAAATTGACTTAAGGCAGTTTAAGTCGACTTAAGCCCCTAGTGTAGACATAGCCCTAGTGTCTAGCTTAAATTTACTCTCCTACAGTCTAGAGTAGTTTTTACTTTTCAATTCATCAAAACTTTTGAAAAAAATTATTTTCAGTTTGACCCAACATGATTTTTTTTTTAAAGAAGAATTGCCAGCAAAAAAAAATCTGTTATTTGTCCAGTTCTGATTTGGTGTTGCTGGTGAGTAGCGTGGGCAGGTAAAAATTTCAGACAATTGTGTGTTTATTTTGTTTTTACTTTATGGTTCATGGTGTCCCTCTAAGGTGTTTCATAGCTTGCTGGTACATAATGATGATGAAGGTCAGAAATACACAACTCAACCAATCACCATTAAAGTTCTAATCTATTCTTTTGATTGAATTAGGAGCACAACAACATCTCTCCCAAAAACTCACTGCTAGTTATATTTACTTGTCAGTTATTCAGGCTAATTAATTCCCTTGGCAAAAACTGGTATCTTTTAATTCTGCAAGGAATCACGATTACTAATGATAGCCTGTCGTATGTCTGCACAGAGATAGTAGGGGCCATAAATTGAGCTGCTATCCATGTCAGACTAAGATTTGGTCCTTGGAGAGTGGGGCAGCCATGCTGACTTCAGCTGGTTTTGTGCCACTTCATCAAGATAACTGAAATTATGGCTCTTGAGCTACCATTAGGGTATCCTGCTTAGATTTCTTCACAACAGTGTTAGGTACCCCTCCTTTCCCTTCCCATATTTAATACTCAGGACCACTGCCTAAAGAGGCACAAAGAGATCTGCTTCTCTTCTTAGCACTGTTGCCACCAAGGAGCAACACTTGCTGTTATTTTTAACCCCTTCTGACTGATGTTTTAACCATTATTTGGAGTCTTAAGATTGTTTCCATTAGGAGGAAAAATTAATGTGGCAGTTGGGTATTTCTTTGTGGCAATCCTATTTATTCACATAGAATGTACATAAAGTCCAGTTTCCCTGAGCACGGTGGACATCAAACAGGAGGCCGCTTCCCTGCTCAATATTCCAAGCCTCTTTTTCAAGCCAGTGCTCTGTCCAAAAAACCCTCTCACTTAGGCCTTGTCTATACTAGAAAATTAGGAGCGCATAACTATGTCGCTCAGTTCCAAAGGGGCAGCCGCATTCGTCTAGTTCAGTAAAAGAAACAAGGAGTTCGACTGCCACAGGACTCCTTGTTTATGTCACTCAGGAGTGTGAACAATCCACACGCATGAGAGGCTGGCTTCACTGCACCGAAGTCCCTGTGTAGATAGCATGAGAATGATGGAAGAATTCTTTTGTTGACCTAGCTATCTCCTCTTGGGAATGTGGACTTCCTCTGCCACTGGGAGAATCCCTGTGTTGTAGGTAGTGTCTACATTAAAGTGTTAGAGCGGCGCATCTGTATTGCTGTACTGGTTTAAGTATAAACAAGCCTTTAGCTTTTTTCATGATCATGCTATAAGTATGTCTCTCGCTGTTTTCTGGGGCTTTCTTGTTGCCATAATTTTCCGTTTCTGTAGTGTTACTGGCTGTGTGCATTCACACACAACTCCATCAAACACCCAGAGAAACCCCTCCACCCACATGACTCAGGTTTTGATTGGCATTGTATGTGGACTTTGTTTTAGACAGTAGCTCCTGATTTAGCTACTTGAAGTTCACCACTTCTTATATTTAGCATGAATAAGTGACAGATGTTATGCCCACCAGCTTCAGGGAGGTTTTGCCCAGCCTCCAGCATTGCTCTATTAATGGACTGGCCACCAGAGGATTGCTCCCACTACCTACGGAGAGACTGACATCATGGGAAGTCAGGAAGACAGAGTTGGGAAAAAAGTTAAGTAGAACCAAGAGAAGATGGGAGGGATCAGTGTCACTGAATGGAGGATTTGAGGGCAGTCTGGTTTGAGGCCTGGAGAGAGAGACAGGGACTGGCTGTGGAGAGATAGGGAGTAGTATGAGGACTCTGGAAATAGAGTAGACACGAATGAATGAACAGGAGGTTGAAACTGGAGTTGGGGAGCGGTGGAGAGGAAGCAGAGACAGGAACTGAGGGATGGAGAACTAGGATGAGGCAGGGAATTGGGAAGATAGATAATGAATTGTCTGGAGTGGGGTATGGAAGGGTTTGATTGTTAGGGAGAGAAGGAATTGTGGAGAAATTTGTGTGTTGGTGATGTAAATGAAGTGTATGATGGCCTTTTTTTTTTTTTTTTAATGGGGAGTGTGTTTGACTGCAAAATGGATTGTGATTGGAGGTCGTGAGAGGATAGTGGTCTGGCAAGAGCATTCAGAGATGGTCAAGATGATAAATAAAGAAACACAAAAACATCCACTTGGAGAAAGACTGAAAAGACTGGGACTAAATGGTGGTCAATATGACAGAAAAGTTTCAGAGCTCCTGCTCTGATGAATCTTCCTAGTGACATCTCCCATTTTATGTTTGCTGTAACCCAATGGTTCCTGTTAGGAGTGATATAATCAGGAATCTACTTACACTGTTCAACTGTGACTTTATGGGTCCTGAAAACTTATGAACAGTGTTACATAATTTTACCTGCCAGTTGACTGTGCTATATTTATGCTCCTTGCTACAGAATATTTATAGTCACATATTTACATCTCTTGCCATATACAACTGCAGCAACAGCTACCCACAATGTGATCCATAGAATTGTGTGTGGTCTAATGTGCAGTGGAGCTCATCCTGAAGCATTCAAGGTTGCTCAAAATAGCACTTTGATGTAGCTCTGCAAGCTCTGTCATGGGTCAGAGTTGGTCTATGCGTTAATCATTAAGTGATCAACTCTGTAAGATGCTGAGTGCCATCAGTTCCATTGGATTTCAGTGGGAGTTTAAGGGCACTCAGCACTTTTCAGAATTGATACTAAAGGGCCCAGTCTTGCAAATTGCTGAATGCCTCTTGTGGATTGCCTAGTGTCCTCAACTCCCATTAACTTCCTGGGAACAGAGGACACATAGACCATAGACTTTAAGGTCAAAGGGGACCTCCAGTACATTATAAGTCTCAGACCATCATCTCTACTCACTCCTGAGGCAGGGCCATCACCTTTGACTGAGTTACAGAAGTCCTACAATTTTGATTTAAAGGCTTCAAGTTATTAAGAATTCACTATTTAGTTCAACCCAGCAAGTGATCCATGCCCCATGCTTCAAAGGAAGGCCAAAAACAAACAAACAAATGAAATCCCAGAGTTTCTGCCAGTTTGACCTGGTGGGTATGTCTACACATCTCTTTTATTTCAAAATAGCACTGGTTATTTCAAAATAAAAGAGATTAGGTCCACACAACGTTTTCTTATTTTGAAATGACGGATCCCGTCATTTTGAAATAAGAACCATCATTTTGAAACAGATTAAACCCCGATAGTTTCAAAATGGTGGTTATTTCGAAATGGTCAGTTTGAAATAACACCGTTTGGACATGTTATTTCGAAATAACTGTTATTTCGAAATAACTTGTTTTGACCTTCTTCCCGTGGGTGCACAGCACTCACGGGAAGAAGGAAGTGCTGTCTCCTGCCAGCGTCCTGAGAGGCTTCCAGAGCAATGTTAGCACGTGGCTCTGGAGGCTCTGAGGGGAGACGGTGTGCTCCTGTCTGGAGCACTGAGGACATCCAGCTGCTCCTCACCATCTGGAGCAGGCAGGACATCCCTTCCCGGTTCCGGGCTAGTCACCGGAACTGGGACATTTATGCCGACATCGTGGCAGAGCTGTCCGCCCAGGGCCGGGAGCGCACCACCGGCAAGGTGCGCTCCAAGATCAAGGCCCTGAGGCAGGATCATGCTCAGACCAGGGAGGCACATGAGCTCCAGGGGGCAGGTGGCACTGCTACCTGCACTTTCTACTAGGAGCTGCATGCCTTCCTGGGGGCTGAGCCCAGTGGCTTGCCAGCCAGGGCGGTCGATACTGGCCACCGCCCCAGCACCTCCTCAGGCCCAGATGGAGCGGACACCAGCTCCGAGGTGTCGCTGGACGTCGGGCAGCCTCCTGTCCTGCCACCACCACCAGCAGAGGCTGCGCCGGGGACTTCGGAGCTCTTCCCTGTCACCCATGAGGACAGCGCCAGCGGCGAGGAGGAGCACCAGCCTCCCAACGTGCCAACCCGGGGAGAGTCCAACATGGACGATGGGACGTCCTGGCGGACATCTGGAGCCCTTGTCGGTGAGTCTTTCTGTCCCATACAAGCAGGCAGGGCTAGGACTGCTCAGGTCAAGGGCAGCAAGGGGTCCAGCACAGGGACAGGCAGGGCACAGGGCCGGGGGGGCAGAGGCCCTCCCATGGGCACAGGTGCCTAAGAGAGATGCGGCACCAGAGTGACAGGCCCCTGTGTGCCTGGGTGTGGTTAACACTGGATGGGTGTGAAAGATGCAGCTGCATCTTGGGCAGGGTGCACAGCATGCAGCCCAGACCACTGGCAAGTGGCCTTGGGAGACTCCCCAGAGCAAGTCTTCTGGGTGAGTCCAGCTCACCTTTGTGGGCACCACTAGGCCATGCGTCCCTCTGGGGCAATGTCCCACAGGACCCAGGTCCAGATTCCTGCTGACAGTGAGGGCGGAGCTGTGTGCTGCAGACAGGCTGCACACAGGCAAGGCCCTGTTTTATGCTTCCTTCCAGCAGTTCGTGCCACCGGTAGCCGTCCACTACAGAGCCCACCCGGCACCCCCAGACCCAAGAGGAGGAGGAGGTGCCCCCAGACACGGGGGGAAGTCCTGACCAGCCTAGAGGACTTAGGCGAATGCGCCGAAGCATCCACCCAGGCCTGGCAGCGACAGCAGGCCTCCCGCCAGGATGCCGCCCTCCACCTGCTGCCCCAGGGGGTCGCCACTGATGACCACCTAGTGGCTGCATTAGAGAGGCAGGCCATGGCCATGGATAACCTTGGCACAGCCCGGGGGGATGCGGCCACCAGTCCGCACCACATCGCAGACAACACTGCCCCACCAGCAGCTGGGGGAGCACTGCCTCAGGGTGTTCCTCCAATGTGGCCCCAGACCTGGAGTGGCCACAGGCAGGGCCACGGCAGATCCCCTGGCCAGGATGCCCACCAAGGCCACGCTTGAGAACTCCCCTCCCCCCCAGTGACCCCCCACCCTAATCCCATCTCCCTGTTGAAGGCCCTCCCCCCAGTGACCTGGTACATTTCCACATCCCCTAACCCTCTCCAGCCTTTCCTTGCTCCAACCCCCCTGTTATGTTAAAATAAACAGCTCACAACTGATATTAGTGAGCGTGTCTTGTTTTATTGGGTGTGCTTCACAGTGCGGGTGGATGGGTGGGGGGCTGGCTATGGTAGAAGGGGGGAGAGGGTGGTGTGTGGCGGGGCAGGCCTGGCCCTCAGAGGTCCTCCTCTGTGCCAAAGCTGTTTGTGAGAGCATCATGTGCTGTGACAGCCCTTCTTGATGCCCGCTCCCATGGGGGCACAGGTGCAGGCTGCTTGTATTGGCCTCCAGTGAGCTGGGCCTCGGCCTCCCAGGCAGCTGCAATGGGCTCACCCCACAGCTCGCAGAAATTGTGCAGGGCCATGCACACACTGATGACCTCTGACATAGTCTCCTCCCCACAGTGGAGGTGGGTAAGGAGGCACCTCCAGCGGGTCTTCAGCCGTCCAAAGCCCCGCTCAGCCACCTGGCGGCAGGGGCTCAGATGCCGATTGAAAAGCTGCCGATGAGGATCGAGGGGCCCTGCGTAGGGGCACGTGATCCATGGGTGTAGGGGATAGGCCGTGTCGGCAACAATGAGGATGGGCACCTCTACTCCCCAGACATTGATGTTATTGGGGAGGAAGAAGGTGCCCGCCTCCATGCCCCGGTACAGGGCAGAGTTCCGGAGAACTCTTGCATCATGTGCCTTCCCTGGCCAGCCCACGTAACAGTTCTGGAAGACGCCCCAGTGGTCCACAAGGGCCTGCATGATGACTGAGTAGTAGCCCTTCCTATGGCAGTACTCAGCCGCTCGGTGCTCTGGGGCCCTCACAGGGATGTGTGTGGCATCCAGTATCCCCACACAATTCAGGAATCCCAGGGTGGCCATGCCGTCCACAGTGTCCTGCAGCTCCCCTTGTGTGATGAGGCGCTGCAGCAGGATCCCGTTGATGGCCCTGGTGACCTGCATCAGGATGATACCAATGGTGGACCTGCCAACCCTGAAGAGTTGCGCCACGGACCTGTAGGCCTCTAGGGTAGCCATCTCCGACAGGGCTATGGCCACTCTTTTGTTGACAGGGATGGCTGGTCTCATTGTGAGGTCCCTTCAGTGCAGGAGCGGGGTGAGTTCTGCTACCAGGTAGTTAAAGCTGGCCCTGGTCATCTGGAAATTCCTCTGCCACTGGTCGTCCTCCCAGGTTCGGAGCACTACCTGCTCCCACCAGTCTGTGCTGGTGTCCTGGGCCCAGACCTGGCAAGACACAGAACGGGGCAGGGGAACTAGGGCAGCTCTGAGGCCCAGGTTGCTGGCAGCCTGGGGCATAGCCTGGGCAGCATCGGGGTCTGCGAGCAAAGTGTCCCCCAACAGGAGAACACTCTGCAGACGCGCAGCGGGTCTAGTGGCCACACGGCGAAGGCTAGGCAACTAGGCAGCATCCATGTCTGTTGCTTGCAGAGTCCTGCTAGCCAGAATGGACAGGGGAGTGAGGTGGGTGCCAGCTTTTATAGGATTGGCTGGCAACATGGCTGCCAACATGGCCCTGGGAGGGGGCCATGTTGCCACATCTCCCATGGTGCCCCTCTCCTAAAGCGAAATAGCAAGTCCTGGGTTTGGACATACTATTTCGATTCCAGCTTTTCCCTTATTTCGACTAGATTTTTGGTTATTTTGATTCGGTTATTTCGAAATAACGTTTTTATTTCAAAATAACTTATTTTGAAATAAGTTATTTCAAAACAATGGGCTATGTGTAGACATAGCCAGTGTTCAGTTCCTTCCTGATACCTAATATGGCTATCAGCTAAATGACTGATCCTTGAGGACCTTCACTAGAAAGGTCTCTGTAGCCTGACTGTTCACCTTTCAGCATGATCTGTTGTAATCTCTCCATTAACCAGTTTCTTACCCACTTCGATTCTCTTATTGATCTCCATCATCTCCAAGGTGACTAATAATTTCCCAAGTGGTATTGTACGAAATGCTTTACTGAAATCCAAGTAGATTTACTGCATTTTCTTTGTCCAGAAAATCTGTTATCTTCTCAAAGACAGATGTCATGGCAGACTATTCTTTGTAAAACGGTGTTGGATTTTATCCCAGTTACAGCTTACCACTGTTTTAACTATTCTCTTTCAAAATTTGTCCAACATGTTGCATACAGTTAAGGTGAAACTAACGTGCCTATAGTTTCATAGAGCACTTTTTTCTTCCTTTCTTAAATGTAGGTGGTACTTCGAAAAAGCAAACCCTAAGCTAGAGGAGTGGCGTGCAGATGAAATAAACACAGGAAAGAATGGTTAGACAAGGACCAGTGACAAAAGCTGCAATCAGGACACAAATTGTTGCTGGACCTTCATAGAATTTAATGCTCCATGCCACTTCTGTTTTGAGCAGTGTCTAATTTCATTTGGGGTGTCCCTCAATTGAATCTGTCTAACTACAGGCCCATTCCAAACATTTAATAGAAAGTAGTTTCTTAATGCCTAGTGTAGCAGGGTTTTTTGTTTGTTTTCTTCTTTTAAAGTCAGGACTATAAACTTTCTTTCTCAAGTGTTTTAAAGTATGGAAGTGAGAAACAGCAAGCATGATTGCAAGCAGTACTAAGGTCCGTACATTCTCCAAGGACTGTCTGCTGCCAGTGAACTTGGCATTGGCAATGGAAAGTCCATTGCAGCCCTAGCAGAACTGGTTGATGGAGTGGTTAATGATGCAACCTTTTTTAAAGTAATGTGTCTCATTTGGACACCACAGCACATCCTGTTTATATTTCATCTCCTTTCCCTGGCACTTTATCTATGTCCACTCCTGTTGCATTTCAACCCTAGGGACTTTGTTTTAATCATTTGCTGTTCCTACCTGAACTTTCTTGTACATACTTAATATGACGTTACTTGGAGACTTGAACATATGGAAGAGATATTTTTAATTCTCACAGTTAGGCTTAATTGCTTAGACTCTTTTTTTTTTTTTTTTTTTTGAGAGGAGAAAGCATTTCAAATTCTCTACATTTTCATTTGCTACCCAGAAGAAGGACGCTTACTACCAAGCAGGAATGCATATAAAATGAAGCTATTTGACTTTTTAATTTTTTCTGGCTTGCTCTTCCTCTTTTTGAATCGTGTGGGTTCTTTTGTTATATGGTTGAGATGTTTGCTTGTGTTTTATGCATGTGTAGGGGGATGTTTTTGTTTTCCTTTTAATCCAAAAGTCACCAGCAAGTTCATTTGTAAACTTGGACAAGAGATTGAGGGCCAGATCCAGAGCCCATCAAAGTGAATGAAAAGACTCCTATTGATTTAGGGGCTTAGAATAGAATCATAGGGTTGGAAGGGACCTCACGAGATCATCTTGTTTGTATATGTCTCAGTTCCCCTTATGTAAAATAGGGATAATACTTCTGTTTCCCCACCTTTTATCTGTTCTGTCTATTTTAGATAATAAGATCTCTGAGGCAGGAGCAGTTATTTTTTTCAGTGTATGTAGCACAATAGTAAAATTAAAATTCAAAATGATCTAGACAAATTGGAGAAATGGTCTGAAGTAAAGAGGATGAAATTCAATAAGAACAAATGCAAAGTACTATGCTTATACTTAACATTGTTGCAAAAAAAAAAAAAAAAAGGCAAACATTATTCTGTGGTGTATGAACAGGAGTGTTATAAAGCAAGACACAAGAAGTAATTCTTCCGCTCTGCTTTGCACTGATTAGGCCTCAGTGGAGTACTGTGTCCAGTTCTGGGCGCCAGATATCAGGAAAGATGTGGACAAATTGGAGAAAGTCCAGTGAAGAACAACTCAAATGATTAAACGTCTAGAAAACATAAGGAAAGATTGAAAAACAAGGTTTGTTTAGACTGGAGAAGAGAAAGACTGATGGGGAACATGATAACTGTTTTCAAATACATAAAATAATTTTTTCAAAAAGGAGGGAGAAAAAATGTTGTCTTTAACCTGTGAGGATAAGACAAGAAACAATGGACTTAAATTGCAGCAAGAACTGTTTATCTTGCAGACTAGGAAAAATTTCCTAACTGTGAGGATAGTTAAGTAACTGGAATAAATTGCCTAGAAAGGTTGTGGAATTTCCATCATTAGAGATTTTTAAGATCAAGTTAGACGAACACCTGTCAGAGACGGTAGAATAACACTTAATCCTGCCTTGTGTGCAATGAACTGGATAAGAAGACCTCTTAAAGTCCCTTCCAGTCCTACACTTTCATGATTCTATGGTAGTCTCGGGTACTACCATAATAATAATAATAAAAATAGCAATGATATCACCTTGTCAATTACAATGTACACCTTTCACTATAGTTTAAATGTCATGCAGTATACGTTCCACAACACAATGTTTACTATGTAATATACAAAAGGTCTTTCTATGTGTGGCATGTATAGATTCAGGATATAATTATGTTTACTCAATATGCTCAAACTCCCCTTCTACTTTCAAATATATTCCCTTGTATCACACTACAATCTTCGGGAAACAAACATTCTGATTTTTGTACCATACCATCCAAAATTGCTTTAATATAATGCTTTATACAAATGGAGAGTATGTTAAAAAGTATTCCTTATGTAAAATGGCAGGGATTATGATGTTGATTTCTTAAATTGCATGATACTTTTACATTAGGATCAATTTTAAAACACATGGTTAGCTACATTAAGTACTGACAGTTTTGGTGCCTTATTACCTCTTATTATATTCCAAAGTAATTTTCATTTATTTAATTTTTTGTGTTCTCTTCAATCAGTAATGTCTCAGCAAGTGCCAACAAGATTCCTCAAAACTATGTCCTGTGTTGAGGAAGCATAGTTATTAAGTGATTCAATGGCTTGTTTAGTCCCAAGACTATTCCAAGATTCTCACTGCTTAATTTAACAACAGTACTCCTTTTTTTTTTTAAACTGTTTTCAGTGCTCACCTTCCTTTTGGGAATCAGTCAGCATGCTAGACTTCAAAGAAATGTTACAGCTGGCCAATTTGGAAATATGCTAATTTAGGCCTATTTTTATATCTTTCTACGTTGTATCTACGCAAACAAAGACCATTTTCGGCGTTAGCTAAAGAGTACAGTCTTTTGAGGCTTTTTCATTTCCTAGTTCTTGTTGGAGAAATGAAAGTGACTGAATCACAGAAGTTGGAGATGGAGCTCTGTGCCAGCATAGGATTGTTTGCTACAGTATATTTACTAGTGCTTTGTCCAATCTAGTTTTAGGTTATGTTCCTCTAAAAAGAATCACTGCCAATGGAGCTCAGCATTGGTGCAGACACCATCCTGGGTAGACCTGGCTACAGGATCAAGATCTTAACGATCTGGGGCAGATCCTCGTGAAGTACAGGGTAACCTGTCATCACTTCACTGAATGGCAATATGATGCCAGCGAAGGATTTGCACCTATGGATGATTCCACTGAAGTGAAGGCAAAATACCCATTGACTTCAGTGGGGCGTAGATATCACTCCATGTGCTAAATCTTAGGCTTGTTCCATTTATAGGCTTGGAAAAGGAATTTCTCTCTTGATCTTCTATTTCAGGCAGATTGCAGAGCCTCTCTGCTTCCTGTGGAATAGGTAGGGTTGATTGGTCCCTAAAACCTAAGTGGATTTTGGAGGAGGTGCTGAGATTAGCTGCCTGGAGGATCCATATTATTACATTACTTACATCCCCTTTCCCAAATTCCCTTGGGGCTGGAGGGCCAATTCACGCGGTGCAGGCATGGTGTCTTCAAGATCAGCAGTTTGGAAAGGTAAGCATTTACAAGAGGTCTCTGCGTTTCTGAGGTGGTTCTCAATATTAAGAAGTTTGAGATACATTCTACTAAGCATTTATTTTGTATGCATAAAATAGTCACAGTATGTGTGCTAAACATAGGTTCTCCTTTGAGCGCTGCTCACATCATTCAGTTACAGGTGTCTATGTGCCGCAGTGCACGGTAGCTTGGAAAGTCTTTAGCGTTAGTCTGTCAGGGCAGGGTGCACGGCCAACACCCCCTCCACGCTGCGACCGCAGCTATATAGGTGACCATGACCCTGACCCTCCCAGTTCCTTTTTCCACCATCAGCATCAGTTTGGATCAGCATTATCTTGCGAAACGCAAGGGCCTGTCTTTTCGTGCAAAACTCAAAATGCCAGGTTTCAAGCCGTGCTTAGGATGCTGCAAGGTTTTCCCGATGGACGACCCACACGACAAATGCCTCTCTTGTTTGGGTGAGTCCCACCTTACAGCGGACTGCCCCATTTGCCGATCCTTCAAGTGGAGGACTCGGCTGGAAAGGGAGCGTTGCCTCCGCCTAATTTCGGGGACTGGAGCTGCTGCGCTTGAAAGCAGCCGAGCCACCAGCACTCCGCTGGATCCTTGATCAGCCCGGGCTCAAGATGCCCACCAATCTCCGGGACTGGGCTCAAAATCTTGGCCCTCTATGGTACCTCCTTGGCACCCACCTCAGCAGTCTCCTGGTAGCCTTCCAGCCACCCCAGGTAGGGTTCCAGCTCAGGCACCAGCTCGCCAAGGGCATTTAAACCCAGCTTCAGTGCAGAATAAGAAGAAAAAGGCCACAACGGCACCGCCTCTCTCAGCACCGCTGGATATGGGACCACCCAGAAGTCTGGCACTGCCCACAAGTCTGGCATTGCTGTCAAGCCCGGTGCCACTGGACCCAGCACCATCGCCGATAATGCTGCTTCCGGTGCTGTCACTTCCAGTACTGTCAGACTCAATACCGACAACACCTGCACCGATACCGGTACCATCGCGGGCCTCTTCACCCCTCTCCAACCCGACACCATCAAACCTAGTACTGGGCCCAAGTTCTATGGCTCCACCTCATCGCTCCTTCGAGGAACTCTTGGTACCGGACTGCCAGCTGTCGGGGGGGGGGTAGGTCATCCAGATCATCCTTGGAAGACCCCTTTCTTCTCCCCTAGGAGGAGCGCCAGAGAAAGCGGGCCCGGAAAAGTTCCGTGTCACCAGGCTCAAGGGGAAGGCACCCATCAGGGGAGGCACCTGCTCCCCTCATGACGCCTATGCCACCATTGAGGTCTCTGCGCAACGAATGGACCCTCGACTGGCTAAATGCGACGGCAGATGATACCTCTTTCTGCTACACCCGCTCACCAGCACTGGAGTCTTCAGATTTCTCTGATGATGAGCCAGACCCTGATTCTACCCAATGAAGCAGATCAAGGGCCTCATCATCTTCGTCGCCCAACAAGCGCCTAATCGACATGTCTGCCAACCGTGAAGGGGATCCTCGCGTCGAGCAGGACCTTCTCCGCTGCATGGCGGTGAACCTGAAGCTGAAGCTAGGGGTGATCCAAGCGGAAGATGATTCTGTCTTCGATGCATGCCGTAGAGCCCCGCTGGCTAAGGTTGCAATCCCATTGCACACTGGGGTGTTCCACATCATCCAGGAACATTGGCAAACACCTTCCTCCATCCCGCCAGTGTCCAAAGTAGCGGATAAGAAATATTCTGTCTCCCTGGAAGGATTCCCCTTTCTGTTTCATCACCCGGCCCCAGGATCCCTGGTGGTCAACGTAGTTAACCAAAGGGAGAGACAAGGTCAACCTAGCACCATGCCCAAGAACAGAGAGGCGAGGAGGCTTGACCTGGTGGGCAGGAAAGTTTACTCCTCTGCTGCCCTCCAGCTGTGCATCTCAAATCATTCAGCCTTGATGACGCGCTACATCTTCAACCTGTGGGAAGCTCTACGAAATCTCCATTCATCTGTCTCCAAGGATCACCTGAGAGACTTCGAGGCAATGCTGAACAAAGGAGAGAGAGCATCCAGGGATGCACTCGTGGCAACTTGGGATGCAGTGGACACAGCAGCATGTATAATGGCATTGGCAGTGGTGATGCACCGTTTGGCCTGGCTCCAGAACTCCGGTCTCTCCACGCAGATGTAACAGATTATCCAGGACCTTCTCTTCGAGTGTCCTGACCTCTTTGCACCTTCCACAGATGCGAAGCTGCGTGGTATGAAGGACTCGAGGGCTACACTGAGGTCCCTCAGTATCTACACCCCTCAACCTGTTAGGTGCTCCTTGAGTTCGCACCAGCTACAACAGCAGTTACAGCAACTGAAGAAACAGCTGCAACTGCACACCCAGTTTCCGAGATCTCTCCAGTTTCCCCAGCGCCACCTCGGGGACCTGGACAAGGATAAAGGCCAATCAGGTAAAGGGGGTAAGCTTGGGTGCTTCTCAGTCAGGACGGCGTGAACAAGGGTCAGACCGTTCACCAGGCCGCAAACAGCTTTTTTGACGGTTCTCCTGAGGGCAGAGCTCCACAACCCCTGTTCTCCCCCTACCACCTCCGCCACTTCGCTCCACGATGGACCTGGGTCACGTCAGACCAGTGGGTTCTCGACCCAGTGGCCAGAGGATACCACATCCACTTCCTCTCAATCCCCCGGGACAGAAAACTGCCCTCTCCCATAATCCCAGAGAACCCTGATCTGCTAGGCAAGCTCAAGGCTGAATGCCAGAAGTTACTCTCCTTCAGAGCCATCAGAAAGGTTTCCAAGAAAGAACGTGGAAAAGGGTTCTATTTCTGCTACTTCCTAGTCCCCAAACCCAACGGGAACCTATGGCCCATTCCAGATCTCAGAGCTCTCAACAAAAACATAAAGAAAATAAAATTCCGCATGGTCTCCCTACCACAGATCATACCCTTCCTGTCCCCAGGAGCGTGGTTTGCAGCCTTCAACCTAAAGGACACTTACTTCCACATAGCCATTCGACCCCACCACAGGCGATTTCTCAGGTTTGTAGTGGCACAACGCCATTACTAGTTTACCGCCCTCCCCTTTGGGTTATCACTAGCCCCCAGGGTGTTCACAAAGTGTGTCGCACCAGTCGCAGCTTTCCTACGCAGGAGGGGTGTAAGAATCTACCTCTACCCAGACGACTGGCTCATAGTGGGCAAGTCAAGTCGAGAAG
This sequence comes from Podocnemis expansa, assembly GCA_007922195.1. Lineage (NCBI taxonomy): Eukaryota > Metazoa > Chordata > Testudines > Podocnemididae > Podocnemis > Podocnemis expansa. Next base: position 17,853,346 of record ML682017.1, on the reverse strand, counting down.
TAGAAGACCACGTCGACGTGGTAATGAACCTGTGCGAGCTCCTGGGCTTCCACATAAACTTGGAGAAGTCCAAGTTTTGCCCCACCCAGGACAGAGTTCATTGGGGCAGGCTTAAATGCCCGGCAAGACACCACATCCTTGCCCCTGTCAAGATTTCGGTCCATCTGCACCATCATCACGGAGCTCCAGGCGCCCAGGCTGACCACAGCACGCAGATGCATGCAGCTTCTGGGGCACATGGCAGCGGCCACATCAGTAATCCAAACAGCCCACCTGCAGATACGACCATTCCAGCTCTGGTTTGCCACAAGCTTCCAACCAGAACGGGACAACCTCAACAAGGTGATCTCGATACCCCAGCATCCCCTGGAGTCCCTCCAAATCTGGCGGGACCCCGACTTCGCAATGGGGGAAATTCCATTCAGGGAGTCCAAGCCTGCAGTGACCCTGATAACGGACACCTCCGACTCAGGATGGGGTGCCCACCTGTCTGGGGCCTCTCCACGCAAGGTGTCTGGAACCCCGAGGACAGCCTCCTCCACATAAACATGAAGTAGCTCAGGGCCATCAGACTGGCCTGCATGACCTTCCTAGACCAGATCCAGGGCAGGGTGGTCCAAATCCTTTCGGACAACACAATGGCCATGTTCTACACAGACCGTCAAAAGGGAGTCCACTCCTTGGCACTATGAGAGGAAGTGACCAAGCTTTGGCAACTAGTGATAGACCATCACTTCACGCCAACTGCCGCCCATCTTCTCAGGGTGGACAACGGCATAGCGGATTCACTCAGCAGAAAGCCACTGGTGAATCACAAGTGGTCCTTCCACAATGAGGTCTTCTCTCTGCTGACAACCAGATGGGGAACCCCTCAGATTGACTTCTTTGCCACAGCGCAGAACCACAGAATTGGTTCTGCTCCCTCCAAGGTCGGGAGAAAGGTTCTCTCAACGATGCCTTCCTCCTCAATTGGTCAGGAGCCCTAATGTATGCCTTCCCACCAATTCCCTTGATTCACTGGGTGCTCCTGAAGGCCCTCGCGGATGAGGCACTCATCATCCTGATAGCCCCGGACTGGCCCAGGCAACACTGGTTCCTTCTCCTTCAAGACATGTCATTGTGGACCCCGCTCCGCCTCCCATGGTGGGCGGACCTTCTGACACAGGACTCGGGACACCTTCGGCACCCCAGCCCAGGCCTTCTGCATCTGACAGCCTGGATGCTCTCTGGCTCAGCAAGCAAGAGAGACACTGTTCGGATAGTGTTAAAAAGGTCCTGGTTGACAGCAGAAAACCCTCCACTAGGTCCACCTACATGGCAAAATGGAATCACTTCTCCATTTGGTGCCATGATAAAGACATAGACCCTACCTCTGCACCAATTCAGGCAACTTTAGATTACCTTCTTGACCTAAAAGAGAAAGTCCTATCCCTGTCCTCATTGAAAGTCTATTTGGCAGCAATCTCAGCCTTTCACCAAAGAGTAGATGGGGCTCCACTCTTTTCGCACCCCATCTGCTACAGATTCCTGAAAGGAGTGGAAAAACTTTTTCCCCATATCCGTAACCCCACCCCGCAGTGGGACTTGAATGTTGTGCTACAGGCTCTGACAGAACCGCCTTATGAGCCCTGGGACTCAGCCACCCTGCTTGTTCTGTCCTGGAAGGTGGCTTTCCTGGTAGCTGTTACCTCAGCCAGAAGGGTCTCAGAGCTACGAGCCCTATCCTCGGAACCCCCATATATGGTTTTCTTCCCAGACAAGGTGGTCCTGCATCGCTACCCCTTGTTCTTGCCCAAGGTTGCCACTCCCTTCCACATGAATCAAGAGATCTGCCTGCTGGTCTTCTATCCAGACCCTCAGGTGATAGAAAACCAGAGACGGTGGCACACCCTGGATGTGAGGAGAGTGATCCTAATCTATATTGAGCGCACACGATCTTCCCACAAGACCTCCCAATTGTTTGTGGCGGTCACAGAACGCATGAGAGGTTCTCCGGTATCCTCCCAAAGCATCTCCAAATGGATTGTGAACTGCATTAAAGACTGCTATGGAAGGTCAAACACACCTCTGCCAGAGACTGTGAGAGGCCACTCTACCAGAGCTCTTGCGTCTTCCATGGCCTTCCTTGCTAAGGTCCCGATCCAAGAGATCTGCAGGGCCACTACGTGGTTGTCGATACATACCTTCATGACGCACTATGCCATTGCTGAACAGGCAAGAGATGATGCCGCTGTGGGCAGAGCTGTACTCAGTGTGGGTAGACTAACTCCTCCCACCATCCTTGGGTACAGCTAGCAGTCATCTATAACTGAATGATGTGAGCAGCGCTCGAAGGAGAATGGTTGGTTACTCACCAGTAACCATCCTTATTTGAGATGGGCTGCTCACATACATTCAGAGCCCTCCCACTGTCCCTGCTAACTGAGTTGGCAAAGGTATATGGGACTGGGAGGGTCAGGGTCACGGTCACCTATATAGCCGCAGCCGCGGCGTGGAGGGGGCATTGGCTGTGTGCCCTGACCTGACAGGCTAACTCTAAAGACTTTCCGAGCTATCATGCACTGCGGCACATAGACACCTGTAACTGAATGTATGTGAGCAGCCCATCTCGAAGAAGGATGGTTACTGGTGAGTAACCAACCAATCTGAAGACTACTACCACCAGGGTTTTTCTTACACCTCAGCTGAAACTTTTTCCATAACAGGAGCAGCGAAGAAAGTGTTTTTCCCTCTTTTGGGACCCACAAATTTCAAGAAGTTATGTTCTGTGCAATGAATGCAGGATTTGCATGAAGTTGTTTCAGTAGTGTTTATGAGAAGCTCAGATTGAGAGTATTTCCTTTCACTAAAATGCCAAATCAAGCTGTGCAGGTGCTGGAAACAGGATTTAGAAGGGACAGATCCTCTGCAGAGTGGGATATGGCTCACTTGCTGGTGGATTCTTTGTATCTTAAAGTCTTTAAATCATGAACTGAAGATTTTAATAATTCAGTCATAGATTAGAGGTCTATTGCAGGAGTGGGTGGGTGAGGTTTTGTGGCCTGCATTGTGCAGGAGGGCAGACTAGATGATCATATTGGTTCCTTCTGACCTTAGAGTCTATGAGTTTATCCTTTGGCCTGTCAAGGCTACGTTGTGTGCTCTAGTGCAGTGGTTCCCAACCTTTTCTCTGCCATGGCACACCTTGATACCATCAAATTTTTCGAGGCACACCACCATTAAACTCATGTATATTCAAATTAACTTGAGCTACTTATGAATATTCATGAACCATGGCACAGTTTTGGAAATGCAGCTATGTGGAGTAGTAGGGGTAGCAGAGCAGGGGTGGCAAAACAGTGAAGGTCAGAAATCTTGTGCAGTGGCATGAGTGAGAATGGGGAGCAGAGCAGGGCAGGGGTGGCAAAAGAGGACAAAGGCAACCATGTGGGGAACAGCACATGGGTCACAAGGAAGGGAGAACAAGAGTGGCTTTGTGCGGGGGACAGGGGAAACCTGGGGAGTGGAAAGGTAGGGCAGGGGAGCATGGCACAGCACCTACTTCCCCCTTCTCCACAGTGGCTCCCTGCCACCCAGGGCAAATCCTCACCCCACTGCTGCTCCCTCCCACCCCAGTGGGGCCCATCGTCCCCTCTCTCAGCCCCCTGCTGCCTGTGATGGACCCTCCCATCACTGCAGGGGCCAGAACCAGGCCTCCAGCCACCAGCTACACCCCCCATACACTGCCACCCCATGCCCCAGCTACACACACTCCCAACCAAACAGCCACCCCACAACCACAGCTACACACCTTCTGCTACACATCCACTCCCACTCACCTCTGTTACACACACACACCAGCTCCACACAACCCCCAGCAGCACCTCAAAGCCCTTACCTGGGCTGTTTGCAGGCTGGCTGACAGAAGCTGCTCCACCCTGCAGGGGGAGATTCACGCACTCTGGACCTCCTGCCGCTCTCTGCTGGCTGGGTTAAGGTGGAGCAGGGTTTAAAGTGGAGCCACTGGAACGCTGTATTCTGGCTGCTCCTGCTACTTTTAGGGGGACCCCTGGAACTTTGTGTTCCAGTGCCTTCCTCTATTTTTAGGGGGCTGGAATGCTGAGTGCCTAAAAATAGGGGCCTCTGGAACTGTGTTTCGGTGTCTTCCCCTTTACTTTCACCCCTGCCTTTTCCCAGCCCTGCACAGCCCACGTGGGTGGGTTGAGCAGGGCGGGAACTTCAACTCCAGCTCTAGGGGTGCTCATGGCACACTTTGGGTGTTGCCACCGCACACCAGTGTGCCCTGGCATACTGGTTGGGAACCACTGCTCTAGTGGAGCAAGACAGCCTGAAAGCTAGTTTAAACACCCATATGAAGATTCCCCTTCTATAATTCTCTAGTATAGTAGAGCTAGACCCACCCCATCACCCGGTCATTGTGTAAGAATCATGGCTGAAACATCTTTGCACTCCAGCCACCCCTAGCTGCCACTGCAGCTGGTAAGGCTTTACACAGTCCTGAGATGGCTCTCAGTTTCTTCCAACAGTGTCTGTTGGCCTGAGAATGAAAAGGGTGCAAAAGCGACTTACAGCCTGACCCCAGCCTCTGCTAAATGGCAAGACCAGAGTTTCTGGGAAAGACATCTCCTGGAGACATGGATTTAAATCCTATAAAGCAGTGGTTGTCAAACTTTTTTCTTTTGGGACCCAGTTGAAAAAAATCATTTGTGCCAACGACCCAAGAGTTACATCTTTGAGCTACGCATTCCATTCGTTTGGTGGTGGCAGAAGGGGACTCCAAGACCCAGTATCTGAGGGTCTGTGACCCAGTACTGGGTCCCAACCCCTAGTTTGAAAACCACTGCTAGAAAGAGAATGAGGCGGAAAGAAACATGAAATCTCATGGTGTTGATCTGCTTATTATGCAAAGCCATTGTTTAAACTGCAGCTCAGGAGCCACATGTGGCTCTTGAATGAAAAAGTGTGGCTTACAGAAGAACATCAGCAAATCAATTTAGTAGGTAAAAGTATATGAATACATGCCTTGGTGTGGGTCTTGAAGGTTTAATAACCAACTTGTGTGGCTCTTGAGTTCCATAAGTTTGGCCACCCCTGCAAGTACTTTCATTGCCTGGGATATGAGTGTTCTAGACCAGTGTTTCTCAACCTTTTGTGGGTCATGGCAACATGTTGTGATCCTACAGGACACACCAGCCCACTCCCCCCAAGGCCAAATCTAGCCATTTCCCCAGCTCTCCGAAATGTGCTTACCACTGTGTGGCGACACAGTAATGTGTCCTGACAGAGTGGTTGAGAACTGCTGTTCTAGACTGAGGGCTAATGTACATAGGAACTTACATCAGCATAGCTACATCACTCAGCTATATCTCTCTGAGGTCACATAGCTCTGTCGACCTATACCCCTTTGCAGAGACCACTTTTTGGCTGAAAGGACCCTTCCATGGATGTGGCTACTGCTTTTCAGAGAGGTGGATTACCTACAACAATGGGAACACCTCTTTGGTCAGCATACATAATGTTGCTGCTATAGCAATTTAAGCATGGACATAACTTAGTATACTTTGTCAGAGCTATGTGAGGAAGGTTGCAGAATTTCTCACTGCATTAACCTCTGTGCTAATCCTTCATCAATACCTTATAGCTAAAAAATAATCTGTGATAACTTTAGTTAAGAGCACCTAACTGACCTTTTAGGCCTACAGAAATTCTCAGAACAGGAAAATTAGTCTAAGGAGAATGTTAGTTTTAAATGTTAGCCAGAGAATTGCATGGCCAAGCTACCATAAGGTTATTGACACCATGCATACTTATTGTCATAATTACCAATTTAAACAATCAGTGACCAGCATGTGCAAATCACATGCACATTTTTCACATGCAAAATTGTATGCTTCACTGGTTTGATAGAGGACATCTTGCAGTCTGAATAGGTTTTAACTACTATCATCACCAGTTACTAAGCTCACTCAACTGACAATGATGAGAGAGAAAATATTTTATATTTTCAGTTTGTCTATTTTGTGTTTGACAGCACTTTGTGAATTGTCAGTTCAACTGTTTCCACTGTATGGGGTTCAGTCATGCAAAGTGCTGAGTGGTCTGGCCTTACTCCATCAAGGCAGTTAAGCCCTTGCTTAACTTTAAGCATCTGAATAGTCCTAATTAAGTAAATGGAATTACTCATAGCCTTAATGTTAAATGCATGTTTACCAGCTTCAGTGCATTAGAGTCACAGGACTAGGCACCTCGCTAATCAAGCCCAGAGTCTTTATGCTGTTCAGTTTTCCCCAGGTATTTATATGAGTCTTTCATACAACAACAGAGAACAGACTAAGCCATTTTAAAAATAGGACAATGGCGTTGTATAAATTAAAACAAAAATGGCAGGGGTATTTGGGCAAAAAGCATGAATAGATCTTGAAAGGACTTCTAATTCATATTTTGAAGCAGATGACATTTCAAACTGGGATTGTCTGTGAAAACAAATTCATAGAGTACTATTAATATTACTGAAACCATGGGGGGGCAGGAGATAATTAAAATTTATCTGTATGTTTTATATCTGATTCTAGTAATAATTTGAAGAACAGAATATATTTTACTATTTATGCTGTTAATTTTTGTTGCATTTCACTTAGCTATGAGAGATTTGCACTACTTTTGCACTCTGACACACTTTCTGCTGTTCCTTTATACTATAATAAACTGAATGGCTTGAAAATTCAGCACAGAGGGGGAGAATGTTACATCTGCCCTCCCCTCCCCAAAAATTTATGTATGATTTTATACAACATTTTAAATAAAATACATGAGTTTTTGTCTATCGTACTTGATGACAAGAAGATCAATAGTAAAATATTTAACCAATTTGGTTTTTCAGCTGAAAAATTTGGTGTTGGGGTTTAAATTCCAATTGACATCAATGAAGCCAGACTTTCACCTATGGTAATGTAATCTACTCCTTTGTAATCTGCCTTTGTGGTAATTGCATGAACGACACAGCCCCAAAATGTCCCTGATTGGTATTTGCAAGGAAACTCTTGTATACCAGAAAATGGTCCAACTTCTTTTGTTCAGATATTCATTTTTCATAATGAAACTGAAGACTTAGTTTTCAAAATTAACTCTCCATTTGAAGAAGGCACTTCTGTGCTAGAGAACTTCAGAAAGGAATGAAGAGGCTATAGTGTAGTCAGCAGAGCCACTGCTTATAAGTGGCCAAGAGTGATCAAATTATGAAGTGTCATCAGGCATCTCTTATACATAACATATAATTTTATTTGAGCAGAGAGAGTGAACTTCACCTCCATCTGGAGTGCCCGTACAAGGACCCTTGTGTGGGGCATTGCAGGGTCTGAGCTATAGGCAAAATAGCTATACAGTAAGGCCTCTACATCATCTACATATCGTGGAGTGTGCAGCTCGAAGGTTCTGAATAGATGACAAATACAAAGTGTAGGTTTGGATAATGTCCAGCTGCAAGCTGAACTATTGTATTGATCTTGTGGCCCAAATATCCAGGCCAAGCTCAGAAATGCTCATGTAAACCAAATCTGAATTCTGTACCAGTGAAGAGTCACCCAACACTTGAAAGAGCTAATTTCTAACTACCTGACTTCTGATAAAGGTCTACAGCTGTAGTATCTAATCCTGCCCTTTAGTATGGATCTAACTAGCTGTGTTTCTTACGTGGGCAGCTTCTATCTGTGAATGTTTATATGTAGTAGTACTTTCATAAAGGCAATATCCAGAACTACAGAAAGGATCAAGTCTTGAGAGTGTCTTTGGAAAAGAAGATAGCATGATCATCAAATCCCACTGTCTGCCCAGTAGCTCTCCTCAGCTGAAGTATATAACAATATGTAAGGGTCTATGCTGTGGTCTTTGCCTATGGTACTACAGATGTTTTTGCTCAATTCTCCTCTATCATCTGCACATACAACCCTCAATCACGTGCTTAAATGAACTTTGAATCCATACTTGCTTTCATGGTGAGGGCTGTGTGCAAACATCCAAGCCATGCCAAGCTCAGGCAGAAATTTGCCCACTCTGGAATCTCAGCAAAGAGAACTATGAGTTGCAATCCTAGAAATCGGGGGGTGAGTGTAGAAACACATAAATGTAGGTAAGTGTTTACAGCAGGCATGCTGATGCTGTGACTAGGCTAACCACAGAATTCAAATTCAGGTGCTAATCTTCAAGGTCAATTGTTTGTGTAAACTTAGTCTAAGACAGTGGATAGCTGAATAATACAGAAGGTAGTATGGATTACAGTAGCTGGGATGAAGGAGGAAAATGCAAGGGGAAAAAATGCTTTCTCAAGACCATAAACACTGGTCATGGAGTAAAACAAGATGGGACTTGAAGAATCTTTTTTGCATGCCACATAGAGATGGGTGTGAACTAAAATCCTACTTCCAAACATCCTTGAAGTTTTAGGCACTTTGGATTTGGATCTGGATCTGAACTTTGTAGCTTGGGCCCATATTTCTAAGTAACCTTGATGTTTGAATTGACTATATGGCAATAAAGCTTGCAGCCTTTACAGACAAATCACTTGGGGTCCTGCTTCTAATTCCTGGGAAAGGCTTTTGGAGGTTGCTGATCAGAGAAGCTTTTTCAAGATTGGGGGTGGGGGTGGGAAGAAGTTTCTGTATCACATTTTGTCTGTCGATCTCCTATAAATCAGCAGGAGAAAAATAACACTCTCTTTCAGCACAAAACACATGAAGAAAATGTTTGGTATAAGAAAATGAAACAATTTTTTTCTCATAGTAAAACATATGGGTTTTATCTAGTATGCATGTTTGTTGGTTATTAAATCTTGCTATATTGATTCCTGAATCTGTCTATTTATCTTTCTAGTGCATCACATATTTCACTAGAAACTCTTTTGGGGTAAAAGGTCAAAATGAACTCCTCTCATGGCTTATCTCTGAAGTAGGAAGTGGGAGAATCAGAAGTGAGTTAGTTGTGCCTACATGAAGCAGCAGTGACTCTTTGATGCCTCTCTTAATGTGCTGGGTTTAAATTCCTTTGTGAGTACAAAAGGGTGAAAGGTTTGAGGATACTTTTAAGTATCCCACATGAGGAGGATTTGTCCCTGGTGCAGATTTTAACGGGGCAGACACAAAATGAAGAGCTGTCAGACACAGCACACAATGATGTTAAGGCTGAAGTGCACCCTTCGTGTGCAAACCCCAAGTGATCCATACTCCATAGGCAGGAGAAAGGAACAGAATTCACTCCTTCACCCCACTGACAGCTTGTGAGGCTACAATAGCCTTCATTGCTTGTGTTCTGCCCTGTGCACTGAAATACCATCTGCTGCCCTCTGTATGTGGGTATTTTGAATCACTGGATTCAAGCATATGCAGAGTATGTGGCTCGTAAGAGTATGTCTACACTGCAGTTAGACCCTTGTGGCTGACCCGTGCCAGCTGACTGAAGTTAAGGAGCTGTCTAGCAATGTAGACATTCAGGCTAGACTTTAGGACCCTGCAAACTGGCAGGGTCCCAGGAATTGGGCTGCATCCTGAGCCCAAATGTCTACACTACAGTTAGACAGCCCCTTAGCCAAAGTGCAAATCAGCTGATGGCATTGGCCAGCTGTGGATGTCTAACTTCAGTATAGACAGACCCAAACTTTGTAAACCTGTAACTTCCTCCCTGCCAACCTATTCTTAATTTAATAGTTCTACTTCATGTGTCCTTTTCACTGTCTTTATAAGTCTGACCAAAAGGCAAGCAGGCTTGCTCAGCAAAATATCTTCTTTATAAACCCTTATTGCTTATAACTTCTGGTTCTCTTGTCTTCTAAGGCCAGCATCTTCATATGTAGGCTCCTAAAAATAAGCACCTACATTCACATGTAACCTCCTAAAGAAGTGAAGCAATTGCAGGGTCAGGCTTTTAGCTACAATGACATTAAGGGCCAGACTTCAGAAGAGACCTCCAGAGGTTTTCTAGTCCTGTCCCCTGCACTCAGGGCAGGAATATGTGATAACTAGACTATCCCTGATAGACTATCCTTGTTAATCTATTTACCACAGGGCCCATTCTGTATAGAAGATGCTGTTTTTATTTTGGATCTCATACCAGTGTACCTCCAGTGACCTCAGTGAAGCTACCCCTGATTTATACTGCCATAAATAAGATCTGAATCAAAAGTGCTATCTTTAATTCAGATGATAGTGGTGACATTTAACTCACAGCTCATTGTGTTTCCATTAAAGTAAAGTTTATTGCAGCCTTCCTGCCAAATGTATGTGAAGCAAGCGAATATAAATTGTAATGAAAATTGACCTTCTTTAAGATACAGAATTAACAGAAGTTCTAGGCTTAGATTTTTTTAAAAGTATTTAGACTTTAGTGTGTTCAGTGTTGCAATACCAAAATGATTCAAGCCTAAATCTTATTTTCAGAAGGAAATTAGGCATTTAGAAATCTAAATTCCATTAACTGTGAATGGAATCATGGCTCTTAAGTGCATAAATCTCTTTTAAAAATGAGATTTAGGCTCCTAAATCAGTTAGGTGTCAAAACACATAATGCAGCGATGTCTAAATACCTTTTAAAATGTGGGCCCTAAGGCTTTAATCTCAGTTACATCAGAGCAAACCTGAAGTAGTTTATGCTGAAATCAATGGAGTTACTCTAGATTTATTTTAGCATAACTGTGATCAGAACCTGGCATCTAATGTTCAGCTTATTTCCCCATTCTATAAACAGTGGGAGACTAATAATTTATGGATTGTTAGGGTTTTTTTAAGTAGCAAGGTAACACGTGCACCATATGGATTAAGGATTTGTTGTTCTAATTTTGCTTCTTTCTTTCAAGGATGCCACAGATCTTTAAAATAACGTTGCTTTTAAACTTGAAAGTGCCTTAACATCTACCTAGGATGCGTGTTATTTGTGACTTTCCTAAATCTCTTAAAGTCAAATACATAAAAGCACTAATGACTGAAAATGTCAGCTGTGATTTCCGGAGCACTCAAAAACCACAGATAATTTGGAGATCCAGATTTGTTGGTGTCATGAAAATAGGTCCTGGATAGGCAAATACAGATTCACATAAGCCCTATGCATATGGATCTTCCGTTCCCTACCCCAGGTTTCTTTTGCATGGTGTAACCATAGCCCTATGGCAGAAAGGCTGCTGAGAACTGTATCCATTCAAAGGTCCTGTGTCTTTTACAGGTCCCCAAGAATGTATGAATTTTCTGACCTAGATTGCTGCCACAGAAGAGCAAATGCTATTCTCTTTGCAGAAGAAACTATGTTAAGAGATGTTGATGGAGTTTCCTTGCCCAGTAGGGTTGTTTCTGTATAGGAGGTCCTCCTATAGACACATTCCTATTAAGGTCAATGCAAGTTTCAATAAGGGAAGACTGAATAAACATGGACTAAAATGGGGTGAGGATGTCAAGATTTGGTTCACTAATATTTTGGTGCTCATGTGAGGTGCTAACTTACTTGACATCCTGGTTAGGGAAGGAAGGTCTTGAAAAGGGCCCATCCCCTTGGAAAACAAGAATTTGACCCCTCAGAAGAGGGAAGGCACCAACAAAAAGCTGAGATCAATTCATTTCTTAGGACCAAGGATAGGGAGAGGTGCAATGTATTAGGTCAAAGGCATAAAAGGAGAGAACAAGTAAGGACACTGCCAGCAGTACCTACTACTCAAGAGAGATGAAGGAAGTCCATGGATACTGCCTAGTGGAACGCTGCTCAGATGCCCAAATGAATAATTGTTAGGAAGATGGCTCCACAGGCACAGAAAACCTGAAAGGCATTGGACTGAGAAGCATGGGGTCTGAACACTCCTCTATAATAACTACTGCATAGCCTGCAGAAATGCAGGCTTCTCCATATTCTTACAATGTGTTTCATCCCTAACCTGCTGGATTATTTATAGGTAGAGTGATCAGATAGTGAGTGTGAAAAATCAGAGCAGAGTGTGGGGGGGTAAAAAGACATCTATATATGAAAAAAACCTTTCAGGACACTCCCTATAAAATCAGAACATTTGGTGAAGGAGCAACAAGATAGCTTAATTTCCTGTGTGGTCATTCAGCCTTTGGCTTCTGTACTGAGACTGCCAACAAGTTAGAATGCATTATATGGGGGGGGGGGGTTGTAATGTGGACACTTGCTCACTACAGCCTAGAGTGAGACCACCTAATTAATTTAATTAAGATGACTGGAAAGCCAGCATATGTAAGTACTAATATAACTATTAATAGGTGGCACTTCAACTGTAATTTGCCTTGAAGGATCTAAAAGTGCATAATATTAATAAACAGTCCACAAAGAGATGACCGTCTACCTCTGAAATGCAACTGCCTCTGGGGTGAAATATGAGAGCCATTTAACAGTACAAAATAACATTCCACGATGGTTTTAAAAGATGCAATAATTAATATCTTCATTCAGTTGAAACTGCAGGATGGAATTTAGGTAGGCAGACAGTAATTAGTCAAAGCCTGAGCCTGCTTTTGCTTCAAGTACAAACTCCCCATTGACATGAAATTTCCCAAATTCCAGTACAGTGCCCACCAAATTCAACATTTTTGAGTACGGATTGTCTCGTAATTGCAACAGAGCAATTTCTTTTCACCTGATCTGTAATGAGTGACTAATAAATATGTACCACTAACTTCTGAAGAATGGAATCAGGAGTGTTCCACCATTCATCATGTGTGCCATAAGGCTAACAGCTCCTGGAGAGTCTGTTTTCAGTTAAGTGGGAAGGGTCAGAGCTTTGGGACCAGAAGGATCTAGTTTCTATGGATATGTGTGCACTGGAGGCTCTGTTAAGTTGACTTAACAAGGTCCACTTTAAGTCAACTTAAAGTTGACTTACAGAGTCCACATTCCAAACTCCTGTAGACTGCCCCAGTCCACACTGACAGCTGCTAGGTTGACTTAACATTTAAGTCGACCTTATTAAGTCAACTTAAGCCAGTGTAAATGGGGCATAGCCCTTAAGTCGACTTAATAAGGCTGACTTTAGGGCCATCCTCATCTACATTGGCTTAAGTCAACTTAATAAGGTTGACTTAAGTGTTAAGTGGGCCTTAAGAGGTAGTGTTATTAAGTTAACTTAAGGAAGTGCTTAAGTCAGCTTAATAAATTCCCAGTGTGGATGGAGCTTTCCTTAGGTTGACTTAGGGAAGGTAAAGTTGACCTAAGGCTCCAGTGTAGACATACCCTTTTTTAGTTTCTGCTGGTTTCTGAGTGCTCACAACCTTCTGCTCATGGCCAGATTGTAAACAACTTACTCAGATCTGTAAGCATTTGCTCACAGGTGTAACAGTTGACCATGTAAATGACTGTTCATCATTGGGAGTGGAAGCTCATGACTTGGCCTAGTGAGACAAACATGAAGTCATCGGTGGCCAGAGGTTTGTTTTAATATATACCGATAAGCCATTTCAAAGCTTATAAATTTCTAGGTTATTTTTGTGACTAACACTTTAGTAAATATTTTTTTGTTATTTATAAAGTCATACAATCCTCTTACAATGATTCAGAGAATATTATCATCCACCTGGCTTTGGCATTTACCAATTTATACTATATTAACAACATACTTCAATAAATTATCAATTCCACTTTCAGGATGCTACTTTAATTCAGGTTTTATTCTTTGCCTTGTATTAGTTTTTGTGGGGCAGGTTGTCCATCTTACTCTGTCTGCCATTTCTGCATTAGCCATTTTAGGATAAAATGCTTAATAAGATTTAAAATGAATGAAAAGAACCAGACCCCTTCTAGCCAGAAATAAGTAATTATGCCATTTGTATTGTAAGCAGGAGTGGCTGTAAAACATCAGCATACTGTTTTTTAATAAGATTGATATTCTTAAGCAGTGTTTATGTTACACATAAACTAACAGGCCTGGCAGAAGGAATAAACCAGGACAGTACACAAATTTCTCAGAATCTTAGGAAGAGGCATAGTTTTACACTGGACTATAGTTTAAACAGGAACTCAATTAGAAATAACTCTGTTGAGTTACAGACTTGTAGAGTTACTGCCTTTCACTTTTACAATATCATAAATATTCAAGGTAGGAAAAATAGAAAGGTTTTATTGGTATAGCAAGATGTTTGTTGGTAGGGCTATACTATTAAACCATTGTACCGAAGATATCTCTTACACCAATGTGCTTTGGTCAATATAGTTTATGCTCTTTTACTCAAATGAAATAATCCATACTGGCAAAAAGACTTTTGTGCCAGTACAACCGGCTGTGTTCACACGAGGCTTTTATTTTGAAACAATGACCATTGTTTCAAAATAAAAGGTGAAATGTCCGAATGACATGTCTTTATTTTGAAATGACAAGACCCCGTCATTTTGAAATAATGTCCATTCTTTCAGAACAATAAAACCTAGCTTGAAAGCGAAATAGCTGTTGTTTCAAAACGGTTGTTTTGAAACAACCCATTCAGATGTGTTGTTTTGAAACAATGTCTATTTTGAATCCAGCGTGACTTGACCTTCTTCCACCCAGGGTGCTCAGGAACCAGGAAGTGCCCTGCCACCCTGGTGCCTTGTGCCAACACACTGCACATGGCATGGCCCAGGCTCAGGGTGCTGCAGTGCAGGGGCAATGCTGGGCGCTTGTGTGGTCCCAGGAGGAGACCCTCTGCCTCCTGAGGATCTGGGCAACAGAAGATATCTGTGCCAGGTTCTGGGCACATCACCAAAACCGGGATGTGTACTGGGACATTGCTGAGGCTCTGTCTGCGGAGGGAGCAGGTGCGCTCTAAAGTTAAGAGCCTGAGGCACAACTACGCCCAGGCCAGGGAGGCCATGCAGCTCCAGGGGCCAGCTGCTGCCACCAGCTGCCCCTTCTTTCAGGAGCTGGACACTTTTTTGGGCCAGACATGATACAGTTGTAGTTGACTGTTTTATTGGGTTGGGTTCAGGGTGTTGATTGGTTGGGTGGGGGCTGGCTGTGGCAGAACAGGGGAGCGGTCAGTGTGGTGAGGCAGGCCTGGCCATCAAATGTCCTTCTGCACAAAAAGGTCTCTCAGTGCCTCCCACACAGCACTTGCTGTGTGCGGCAGTTGCTCCTTCAGGGCCAACACCTTTGGCTGCTGGAACCGGGCACTGACGAGCTCTGCCTCGGCCTCCCACATGGCAGGTACTGATTCGTTCTGGAGCTCGCAGAGGTTATGTAGTGCCATGCAGGCACTGATGACCTCCATGATTCTGTCCTCAGCGAGGTGCAGGTGCGTGAGGAGCCAACTCCAGTATGCCTTCAGTCTGCTGAAAGCCCGCTCAACTACCTGGTGGCAGTGGCTGACGCAGCTGTTAAAAATCTGCTGTCCAGCATCGAGGGGTCCTGTGTAGGGGCAGATGAGCTGGGGGCAGAGAAGGTAAGCCACATCAGCGACAATGAGGATGGGCACCTCGACTTACCCAACAGTGATATTATGGAGGGGTAAGAAGGTACCCGCCTCCATGCCCTGGTACAGGGAGGAGTTGCGCAGAACCCTGGCATCATACACCCTCCCCAGCCATCCAACGTAGCAGTTTTGAAAGATGCCCTGGTGGTCCACAAGGGCCTGCAGGATGACCAAGTGGTATCCCTTTCTGTTCCTGTACTCGGCTGCCTGGTGCTGTGGGGCTCGCACAGGGATGTGGGTGGCATCAAGTATGCCCCCACAGTTTGGAAACCCCAGGATGGCAAGGCTGGTGATGGTGTCCTGCAGTGCTCCCTGGGTGATAATGCATGGCAACAGGACCTTGTTGATGGCGTGGATGACCTGCAGGAGCACTTCACCGACGGTGGACCTCCCGATGCCAAAGAGATGGGCAATGGATCTGTTAAACTTGGGAGTGGCCATCTTCCAGAGAGCAATGGCCACTCTCTTGTCCACGGGGATGGCTGCCCCCATCACCATCTCCCTTCGGTGCAGGACCGGGGTGAGCTCGGTGACCATGTGGGTGAAGGTCTCCCAGCTCACCCGGAGGTTCCTCCTCCGCTGCTTGTTACTCCAGGTTCGCAGGCCAACCCGCTTCCACCAGTCTGTGTTGGTGTCCGGTGTCCAGTGCCCAGATGTGCTGTGGCACAGAAGGGGGACAGGGAGCTATTGCTGCTGTGAGGGCCACTGAGACAATGGTTGAGGCTCAACCCTGGGCTCATCAATCTCAGGGAAGAGTGTGTCCCACAGTAGGGCACCAAGTGCTTGAGGATGGTATGGGAGCCTGGTAGCATCCATAGCCACCTCTCTCGCAACCTCTTGGCAGTCACGATGGACAGGGAGGTGAGGTCAGTTCCTGCTTTCATGCGATTGGCTGGCAACATGGCCCTGCCAGGGGCTCATGTTGCCACATCTCCCATGCTGCCCCTTTCCTGAATCGAAATAGCAAGCCCTGTGTCTGGACTTGCTATTTCAATTTCAGGTTTCCCTTATTTTGATTTAATATTTGCCTATTTCGATTTAAATAATTTCAAATTGAGGATTTTATTTCAAAATAATTCATTTTGAAATAACATTTCAAAATAAGAGTTTACATGTGAACATAGCCACTGTGTCTATACAGTGGCTTTTGCCATCAAAGATATACTGGTCAATCTCATGACTTTTTATTTTATTTTATTTTTATTCCCTCTTGTCCGGTCCTCGCCTCGTCAGGGCGAGGCAAACAAACAGTTAGTGAGTTCCGGCCTTCAACCCCGGCTGGGGTAAGGCAAACACACAGTCAGTAAGGTCAGGCCTTCAACCCCCTGCTGGGGTAAGGCAAACCAACCGTGGCTCGGCTGGTAGCAGGGGAGGGAAGGGGAACGCAGGCCCGCCCGCTCCACTGCGTTCCAGCCCAGGGCCCTAGCAGTGGCCACGCGGAAGGCAACTGTGTCAGTGGGGCTCCCGCCAAAACGCACTGACTTACCATTGTCCCTGGGCTACTTCCTTCCCTTGCCCGCTGAGGCCTGGGGCACATTGTCTTTGTGATCCTCCGGGTAGGATCCCCAGGGCATCCCCGTCAGGCCCTCACTATCCTCGGGAGGCAAGGCTGGGAACTCGGCCTCCTCGGCCAACGGCAGCTCCTCTAGGTCGCACGAGTCTGGAAGGGCAGGCTTGCTGTCCTCCCCAGCAGAGGGGAGATCCTCCAGGTCCTCCCCAGGTTCAGGCTGGTCCACAGGGCTCAGGCTGTCCACAGAGGGAAGCTCATCAAGGTCCTCCCCAGGAGGAGCTTTCTCCCGGGGTGCAGTTGCCCAAGGTTCCTCCCCCCAGCTCTTCTCGGGTAGAGAGTCTGAGCACCACTTAGCCTCCTTTACTCCCAGTGGAGGGAGGTCTGCCAGGGGTGGCAGCCACTTCTCTCTAGGCTCCCACCATGGCTACCTGGTCCATTCCCTTTTATAGTCTTCCTGCTCCCGGCACCCTCCCCTTTGGTTCCGGCCCCGGCCACTCTGCTGGGTCTCCTCTGGCCAGTAGGGGGAGTGCGGGTGCTCAGCTGCCCCTCAGCAGCTGCCTAACTGCTCCCCTCTGCTACATTCCCTAACCAACACTTCTATGCTGGCAAAACTTTTAAGATTAGGTTAAGTCTGAGGTCCAACCCACAGTGCAATCAGTGTATCTAGAAAGGGACACAGACAATTAGGAGGCCTACTCCTTTAAGCTCTATGCCTGGCTCTGCCACTGACTTTTCATGAACTTAGGCCAGCACCTACAAATGTACCCACAATGTGGATGCTTCATTTTTTGGGGTGCTCAGCCTGAGGCAACTGGTTCTGATTTTTCAAGGTCCTGAGTACCCTCAGCGCCTATTGTGTTGTGGGTGCTTAGCACCCCTGCTCACTAGGTCTTAAATTTATCAAGTTGAATACCTGAAATTTCGTGAATGCTTCTGAATTTTTTCTCATACTCTGCCAAACCCCAATTCAGCACAGCATTTAAGTACCAAAGCACTGGCCCTTCCTACTTAACTTCAGGTCTTCTGTTCAATAGGGATGGTCTTAAGTGTGTGCTTCACTCTACGGCTATGTCCACACATAGGCAGTTAAATTGATTTAAGTTAAATCGATTTAATAAAATCATTAAATCAATGTAAGTTAAATCGGTCCCCGCTAGAAATTCAAATTGAACTAGCATGTCCATGGACAGGACTTGCTAGTTCGATTTAGGAGAGGGGCATCATGGGAGGTGTGGCAAGATGGCTCCCTAGAAGGACCAGGCCCCCCACCCAATATTTAGAAAAAGGACAGAACCCTGGGAAGGACAAGGGCAAAAGTCTTAAATCAAAATAACAATTAAATCAAAATAATATATCCATACAGCATTATTTTGAAATAACAGTTTCGATTTAACCATCATTTCGACATAATACTAGGTTTTATTATGTCAAAATGACTTTCCTTATTGTGAGATAAGGGAGCTCCTTATCTTGCTATAAGGAAATGTAATGTGGCCCTTCGATTTTTTAAAGCAAAAATAATCTGCATTATTTTGATTTAAAGACTATGTGTGGACATACCTTAAGTGAACACACAAATCCTATTGAAGCTAGAGCTTAAGTGCTTCACTGAGCAGGGATGAAGTGTTGAATCAGAACCTCAGTGTCTCAGTTTTCCATCCACAAAATGGAGATAAGAATGCTTCCTTGCTTTAAAAAAATGCTGTCAGTTTTGGTTAACATTTTTACAATGTTTTGAAATCCTTGGATGAAAGTGTCTATGTAAATGGAAAAGTATTATTTCACCTGGTGATATCTAGGTTATAGGTGGAGTTGCATGGTATGCTGCCTAGAAATAAGGTGCATATTTTTAATGGTGAAGGTAACTAATGATTGGAGCAACATATCTGCTAAGGTGGTAGATTCTCCATCACTTTAAGTCAGTTGTTTTCCATTTTTTTTTCTTGGGACCCTGTTCAAAAAGAATCATTTATGTTTATGAGCCAACAGTTAAATCTTTGAGCATTGCATTCCAGATCCTTTCAGCAGCAACAGCAAGGGGTGCCACAATCCAGTACCTGAGGGTTGGTGACCTAGTACTGGGCAGGGGCGTTGCTGGCTCTGGGCACATGGGGCATGTGCCCCAAATCCTGGCGCCAATGCCCTGGGTCTGGCAGGGCCCACCTCTCCTGCGCTTGGACCCAATTGGGCCAGAGATCCGGGGCCCAGCCGCCCGCGGCCGCGGCAGCCCTCTCCCCAGCCAGGGATCTGGGGCTCAGCTGCCCGCAGCTGCGGTAGCCCTGTCCCCAGCTGGGGATCCAGGGCTCAGCTGCCCGCTGGCGTGGAGGCCGCTCCTGGCCCTGGCCCTGGCCCTGGCCAGGGATCCGCAGCCCAGTCCCCAGTGGGGGATCCAGGGGCCAGCCACCCGCTGCTGTGGCAGCCCTGTCCCTGGCGGGGGATCTGGGGCCCAGCCACCCACAGCTGTGGAGGCCACTCCTGGCCCCATCCCCAGCTGGGGATCCAGGGCTCAGCCTCCCGCAGCTGTGGAGGCTGCTCCCGGCCCCATCCCTGGCTGGAGGCATTGCCTACAGCCAGGGGGCATGGCCTCCTGGCAGGGGGCGTGGCCTGAGCTGGTGCCCTGGGTGCTTCCCTAGGGCAGCGATGCCCCTGGTACTGGGTCCCGAACTGTGGTTTGAAAACCAATGCTTTAAGTCTAAATCAAAACTAGATGGCTTTTTAAAATGTATGCTCTAGTTCAAATAGAAGTTATGGTCTTGATGCAGAAATGACTGGGAGAGGTTCTTTGGCCTGTGTTACCCAGGTGATCTCAGTAAGTGTTCATAGGGGTCCCTTCAGTCTTAGAAATCTATGAATCCATGAAAGGATCTATGAATTGTTCCTCTTCTATGACTGGATGACCAAAATGTTTTAAACTGCACAATAATGAATAGCAAAGATACAAATGTTCAGACAAGACATTGTTCAGGCAAAAATTGACTCAAGTTTTTATGAATCTCAACTATGAAATATTTGGCAGTTTTTCAGATAATCCTCGAAAACTATATGACCTCATGAACTAGAGTGAAGTGACCTTGGCACTTTTTAATAGTGAAAATATTCTCAATACTTTTTTTTAAACTAGTCATCCAATTCTAGTCTTGAGTAAGGTCTATAGGATTTGAACCAGTTTTAAATTATGCAATATTCAGTGAGGCCTAACATAAATAATAGTGAATGATGTGTTAATGAAATCCCATCTCTGTCCACTGACTCTGTGGCACTTGTTCTTGCATCTTCTTTAAATAAAGCTTGTGGAGCTTTTATTTTTGTGTGTAACAAACTTTACATTAGAGTTGGCCAATCTATTATATTGGCAGAAGGGGATTGTCATTGATCGCTTTCTCTGTATTTGCCTTTTTTCCATCCTTCTCTAAACCCTCGTGCCATAATGCAGAAGATTTATTGTCAATGATTTATTAAAATGTAATTCTAAGGTGACTCCTTATCGGGCAAGTAATCTGCAGGCTATCTTTGTTTAAACTTGCAACCTGCTTTGTTAAAGAAAACAGTCTATGAAATTTTCATTGTAATAGACACGTTTTTATAATGGACTGGAAAATACTATCATGATCAAAAAAATTGTTAAGAAATGTAAACGTAGAAACAATCTGCTAGTTAATTACAATTTTGGGGGGAGGGAAGGGGATGCAATTCTGCTTAATGGTTACATTTTTCAGTCCTATGACTTAATTTAAATTACCCAATATCACTTATTTTTTTCCTAAGAAAGCTTCTGCTTGCTTGAGCAATATTATAACTGCTAATTCAATTACAATGAAATTGTTTAATAGAAAATATAATTGCTTATTCATACAGAATACCCATTAAAGAAGTATGAAGGGCTATATCTCAGGGTTACTTTATGTTAATATTTTGGGAATTCAGATAGGAATGCCAAATAGGAAAGTTGCTGGATGATCTTTAATTGTTCATCACCTGCCTCCAAAATAATATGAATGGATCCAAACTAAATGACCACTCATTACAACTTTCAATTTAGGAGCCTGGCTGGGGTCAGCAGATTGCTTATGCTGATCGCAATGATTTGAAGTTGTGATTACCATAAGCAATTTAAATTTTATTGATCTACCCTTCTGAAAGTTGTAATTGAGCATAGATGTTGGACCCGTAGCTCTCCAAACTAAATTGTACTCTGAAGCCCTTGCTGGATTACTGAAAGAATCAATAAGCAGTCAGTCACATTAGCAATGAAATAGCTCCATTAACGTACAGTGCTATTGGTGAAACTTTATTTAGAAAAGGTGTTAGTTCACTTCATTGTTTTATCAATGAAACTCGGTTGTACCAGAGAAAAGTATTGCTTTTGTAAATCTAGGTTGCACAGTAATCATCATATATGCTATATATATGAGCGCTCTCTTGTCAAAGAAAGATTATTTTTATGAATTTGCTTTTATATAAACAGAGGTCCAGTGTAACTGGAATGGTAGTTTGTTAATTGCAATGCACTGAAGGATTATAAAAGGGTTTCCACATGCTCGGTAAAATTCCCTCCTACAAGTAGTCCCATGGACTGCAGAAAGATTGCATCTATCTATCTATCTATCGTTTCACAAGCTTTGATGTTAATAATCAGCTTATTTAACAAACATTTGCCATAGCTCCATGACTTCAGTAAAAAGACTGTGTCAGATATAAGAGACCAGCAGCATGGTTCAGTACACAGTGAAAAAGTAGAAACAGAGGGCAGGAAAGTGTGGATCACTTGTAGATAGGTAGGAGATGAGGCTGCTCTGGGTCTGGATTTGTGGAGTTTGTTGTGATATTGGCTGCTAGAGAGTCAGGCTGTGATAATATAAACAGGGCAAAGCTGCAAAGATGGGGCAGGCAGACCCTCAATATTGGTGGGTTTTCTTCCATAAGATATATCAAGTCAGCAGCAAACAGCTTCTGATCACCTTGCTGGTTATTCAGAAGACAAAAATACAGTCCCCTTAAAGTTACCCAGCCCCATGGATTCTACCCAGACAGCCAAATAAAAATGTAATGAGGATTACTGAAAAATCTTCATTCCTTATATGTGGCGAAAAAAATGTTCTACCAGTCCCAAAGTACTGGACACATTACCAAACAAGCCAATGAGTAATTGAGATCTTTCCCAAGAACACGCTGAAAGACAATGTTATTAACTGAACCAATATTTATTTTAAAAAAGAGAGAGCGTATTGTTTAAAAGCCCATATATGAGGATAAAAGTTCATCAGTTTCAATTCAAGGTAGAAACAACAGCTGAATTAGAAAGTTCTTAATTTGCTGAAATCTCTGTATGTTACCCAGAAACCTTGGGGGTAATCAGTCCTTATTCAGAGTTTCTTTGTTCGAAAGCCTTTCCCAAGAAATGAAGCAGAAAATGAAAACCAAATAGTCCAGTTACTGAGTCTGTATAGTTTCTTCCAACAGAATATCATGGTGAGCCAGTCTCACAACAAGGACTTTAGACTGGTGACTTGAACTTCCCCTGATGCAATCCAAGCAGTCCTAAAATAAAAAGGCTTGTGTCCAAGGCTTCCTTTATTGTCTTTTGGCAAGCTATGAGAGTCATTTGTCAGTGTGTATTTCCCTAAGGCTATGTCTTTACCTAAAATCTTAGTTCAGACTTGGTTAGTCCAAACTAAGTAGTTCGAAATTTAGTTTGAACTAAGCCTGTATTTTTTAGTTCAGACTAACTTTTAGTTCAAGCTAGCTGTGCTTTTTTAGTTCAAACTAAAAAAGCATGGCTAATTTGAACTAAAAGTTAGTTTGAACTAAAAAATGAAAAAACCATGCTTAGCTCTAACTAACCACTAGTTCAAACTTATCTAGTTTGAACAAGTATGTCTACATTCGGCTAGTTGGAACTAAATATACAAATTAGTTCAAACTAAGCAGTTAGTTTGAACTAACCAGCCGAACCAACTAATTCAAACTCAGCTTTGCTTAGTTAGAATGAAAAAATTTTTCAGTTCGAACTAGGCAAACCCTAAGGTAGACAGTGTTCAAATTAGCTTGAATTAAGGCTCCTTAATTGGAACTAATTTGCTAGTGTAGACATAGCCTAAGGGAACAACTGGTAATCCTTTGTGTCTTTGAAATAACCACTCAATTTCCTGGGTACACATTGATAACTATTCATTAAAGAGTTAATAGACAATTTACTTAAACCTCCAAGCAAAATACAGACAAATGATGTTATTACATCCAAGGTTCATCAAAATCTTAATATTCCATTTTGATCTTTAAATCAACAGAACAGTAATAGACAGCAAAGCAGTTTATCTATATTGTTAACCACTAACAAGATACATGTAAACCAGATCAAATAACTACCAACAACATGCTTCCATTTTAAGGGTCTAGGCTATAGTACATCTGTTAGCTATTTGCAAGGAAGGACTCTAAGTACAATTTCAATACCTTTAGACATGTCCACAGAAGTTGATTTTGGGTTATTTCAACCTGCTAAACTTAATCCTTCCTGGAAAAGAGTCACTGTTGTTCCTTAATGACAACTTGTTTATTTGTTTGTTCTGAAAAGTAGGACTGGCCTACCACATTCAAGTCGCTTGGAAGGATTCCTGCAGAAAAAAAAAGGTGCAAAGATAAATTAGATGGTTTAAAACAGTCTCAATCTTTGAAACACAATAGTGGACCTCAAATTCGGGGGCTACAGTATAATTTGGTGGGCCTTGGCCCTCTCCTAAATGTCTGGGTCCCCTTCACAGCTGTCTGAGCCCTCTTTGCGCACTCCAACTACTGCCCCCCAAATGCCTGCCCCCACGCCAGCTACTGCCCAAAACACATACCCCCATCAGACCACTCTTTCCCCATGTCTTCCTCAGCCCCAGTACCCATTCCCTAATCTCCCTGCCCCCATGTTCCCACTCCAGCCCTCGTAACCCCCAGCTCCCAGCTCCCCCATCTTCACTTCACCCCATTAAGCCCCCCAGCCCCCTCCACACCTTCCCAGCCCAAGTCCCCCAAGTGCCTCCAACCCCTTCCCTAACCCCCCTGCCCTGCTGCCAGCTTCTCCTGCTCCCCCAAGACACCGCAGCAGCTTCTCTTGCTTCCCCAGACACCCCAACCCCCTTGTTGGCTCCTTCTGCTCCTCTCGAACCCCAAAGCCCCCCTCAGCTTCTCCTGCTCCCCCAGACACCTCAAGTCTCCCCAGCTTCTCCTGCTCCCCCAGACACCCCAAGCCTCCCTGTCGTCTTCTCCTGCTTCTCCAGACACCCCAAGCCACTCCCTAACACCCCAGTCCTGCTGCTGGCCCCCCCGATCCCCCGAGCCCGTCCCCTCCCCCCCCCGCCCCCCTGGCCCCCCCCCTCCCCCCCCCCCCGCACCCTGCCACCATTCCCTCCACCCCCGCACCCTTTCCTCATTGAGCAGGCTCGCCTGTCCTTGAGTCCCCCCTCAAAAGCCTCCTTACCTGGCCACTGTGTGGAGTGACCCCAGCACAGACTGAGGCTCTGGCCCTGAGTCTGCTCTGACTGAGGCTCTGAGCATGCTCAGGCAGAGTAGGCTGAGGGCCGGAGTTTTAAAACTTCCAGGCCCAGCCTGGGGCAGTTCCCTGCCGGCCAGAAGACTCTGTCATCCAGCTACGGCTGCTGGCTTTGCATGGCCCCTTGAGCTGGCCCTCGGGGAACGTACCAGAATGCTGCATCCGGGTGCATTCCTCTAGTTTTAGGGGCCCAGGAACACAGCATTCCATTGTGCTCCTTTATTTTTAGGTGGGCCTTGAATGCTGCCCCCCTAAAAAATAGGGGGAACCGGAACACCATTCTAGGATGTTCTGGCTTACTTTAACTCCTGAATTCTAGTACTTACTCCTTCGCTGATGTCTGTGACGGCTTTTTTTGTTCAAAATATCCCTTATTTTACCAGCTCAGTTCCAACACCATTTCAGAGTACCTTTATTGAGGCTATTTATTTGTATTACTGTGGAACCTAGGCGCCCTAGTCATGCACCAGGACCCCATTGTTTTAGACAGTGTGCAAACACAAGACAAAAAGACAGGCCTGGTTAAGAGCTTACAATCTAAGACACAACAGATGGATACAGACAGACAGATGGAGGAATACAAGGTAACAGTGAGACAAATTTAATAAGCATATTCAGCAGAGATATCAGCCTGACCTCCACAAGCTTTAGTAGATTAATACTGATCCTAGGAAATTACCACCATTACCCTTCAATCTAGATCACCAAAAAGTGAAAACAGTGCAAGCGTAATATTTAGCAGTTTATGTGCACAAACTAACTGAATGTCTATGTACTGCATGTAGACTGTTCATTTCAAAAGGTTCAAAATTACATACAACGATTTATGAGATCCAGCACCCCAACATCCATTTACTTCAGTGGCTCAAGACTTCAACCAGTAAGGCTAGATTGCAAAATTGAAATCCTGGCTCCACTGGCAAGTCAATGGGGAAAATTTCTGTTGACTTCAAAAGGGGTGAGGACTTAGGATTTTATTTAGGACATTCATGCAATTGCACACATACTTTTGCATGCACCTAACCTGATCATGCAAATTTGGAAAAGAATGGGAGCGAATCAGGCATTTCCACATGGCCAGCAAGTGTCTAACTAGTTATGTGAATACACAGAAATCTGATTTAGTGTAAACACAAAAATTATTTGCAGGCTTATGTTTGGCATGCCTAAATATGGGTGTAGCTGACCAAACCTGACTTTCAAAACTGGTCTATAGATATACAGATGTGCCTTGTTTTTCCCTTAAAGATCAACTCCCCTAAAGGTTTGGAGGTTCCCTTCACATAGGCACCCAACATCCAAAAATCCTTCAGGGGGAAGTTTGCAAAGAAATGTATTCAGTAGATTTTGACAGTGATCCATCTCCTGAGATTTGGATGTAGATTCAAGCTGAGCTTGAGCTGAGCTTTCTGGGAGCTGACTAGTCAAGGTGGAAGAAGCATTTTGTACCTTTCTAGAGGTGTGTTTCCACAGAACACTTGCAAGGTCTGGTTTTCAATGCACCATGCCTCACACAGTCCCTCCTGTTGCTCCTTCCCACTCCACCAGCACAAGCTAATACATTAATAGCACAGTCTGTCCCTTAGTGAGATCAAATGATCTAATGAGATCTTTCGTCTTGAATAGTGCTCGTTTCACAGGTTATGTTGTTTTCTCAAGATTTCTGTCACTATGGGGGATGTTTGAACAGATCTGAGAACCACGATATGGAGTAGGGTCATCTCCACTAGGCTGAATTCAGTGTTCCTCTCAAAAAATTAAAAAAAAGGAAGGAGTCCTGTGGTACTTAAAGACTAACAGATTTATTTATCACATGAGCTCTTGTGGGAGAAAATCCAACTTCATCAGATGCTTTGAAGATGGGGGAACTTACAGAATGGGATGAAAAAAATGCAAGGGAGTGTAAGACATGGAATCAGGTCATACAGTAAGTGGGTGATTGTGTTAGAGGTTCCAGTTCAGACCCTCCTCTGTTAATCTCTGGTAGGAATAAGAGCAAACTTCCATAATCATTTCTAATTCAGAGGTACTGGTACCTATCATCTTTGTGGCAACCATTCCATGAAGAAGACTGGGCCATTTAAAAAGAAGTATAGTCTTTACTAAAACTCAAAATTGGAGACAAGGTCAGTTTCACCCAAGTTTGCTTAGCTCTTGGATTGCAGTTCAGGTCAATTTCTAACAGCAAAAGGGAGAAAATTCACTGATAGATCTATACCCGTGATAAAGCCTCATTCTTAGAATAAGAAAAATTCCACATGTACAGTTTAAGTGAAGGGGATGAAGGACAGACATGATAGCCTGATTGAGAGACTATATACCAGCAATGATGTAAGAATATTCTCTTTTAATTCTTGAGACTCTGATCTCTCTATTCTTTCTTTATGTCAAGAAGAATAAGGGTTTTCAGATAGTTTCTAACAGGAATTCTAACCACAAAAATATTATAAAAAATCCTTTAATTGAGAGCCCTTTACACTAAAACAATTAAGTTTTGAGATCCATTTAAATTTGACTTGTTTTAAGCACTATCATAAACATCTGCCATCTGGCATGGAAATTGCTTCATATGGCAGGTGGAGAGATGAGATTTATTTAAAAGTTCTATGTCTTTGTTACTTTTCCCTGCTGTATTTTCCAGTGGAGTAATTTGAACCTGATGGTATTTAAATAACCATTTATTGCCATAATGGAAGAGTACAGTAAAAGATACATATGGTAATTGCTGTCATTCCAGCAGAGGAAAATAGCATTTGCCATAATGGAGCAAACCATTGTTTTGTCTATTCTGGCTTCCTGCCGCTAACAGTGACTAATATTTGGATCATTCAGAAGAAGGTGAAACACCTTCTACCTCTACTCCCCCATGCATACTTAATACTACTCTTAGGCTGAAAAAAAAAAATCACTTCTTGCCCCTTTAGATAACTGTTTTAGACCAAAAGCAGGCTTGGAGTATATTGAGGAAATGTCTTCACTGCACAGTTAACTCAGGCTTTTACCTGGATTTTAGCCCAATCCCCCTTCATCTTTCCCCACCTTACCACCTACCATCCACACAGAAAAAAAAACAAAACAAAACAAAACAAAAAAAACCTTCTGCCCCAGATTTGTAAAGCTTGCAGCTCAGGCTAGCTAAACTAACTGAAGATATAGAGTAGACCCAATCTGTGGTTTAACTCCATTCAGGACATTCATGTTGCAGAGATGATAAAGGCAAAATCACACAAGTAGTTCCCACCATTGCCCTTACAGGGTGGACAAGTTCTCCTATGGACTGGTAAAGGAAGTGACTCCATACACAGAGCATGTTCCCAGACACACGTGGGCAAGTGCAGAAAAATGAAGACAGTCACATGGGTAGGGATTTGCTGTGAGGAAACTCACACATTGGCTAGGCTAACCCAGGTGCTCAAATCTGGTTTATCACTCATCTGGGTTAGCTATTCAGTGAGGACATTCCCTGAGTATCTCAATATCTCACCAACTTGACACTGGTTTTTGCAGAGTCTTCTGTGGAGCATCATGTGCAAGGCTTACCCTGAGCCTGTTCCCTGTCTGACTGTGCTCCTGCCTGTTATTAGGTTATTTATCAGGTATTATTTAGCCCCATAAGGTTGCCGAACACTTTACAGATAAATAAAGATAACGGTCAGATCCTCAAAAGTATGTCAGTGCCCAACCAATGGGAGTTCGGCACCTTTTAAAAACCTTTGGCTATGTCCTTGCAGGTCTGAAATAAATAAGTTTGAGTTTAGTCTGAAGGGGCCTTCGGCTAGTTCGGACTAACGACGGCTTTTTAGTTCAAACTTGCTGTGCAGCTAAATTCAAACTAAAAAGTTAGTTTGAATTAGCCAACACTGCCAGTTCAAACTAAAAAATTAGCTTGAACTCATCAGTGCGGCCAGTTCGAATTAACTGCTTAGTTCAAACTTTTTAAGTTTGAACTAGCACAATTATATTGTGCTAGTTTGAACTAAAGTACATTTTGTTACTAGAGATAAGTAAAGGAAGTTGCTTATGGTTCCAGATTAAGTGTAGGCTAAATTTTCATCTGTGGTAGAATTTGGGTTGGACAGTTCCATCATTTTGTTAGTTGTTTTCGTGAGACTTCTGCCCTTTTCAGAAACAAAAATCTCATAAAATTGCCTATTCTAGCATCTTGAGCAGAATATCCCATCAAAACAGTTTTAGTAGTGAGATTTTTGGCTAGAAATTAGGCCATTCTTGGTTTGGATCCAATGCAGAACAAAAAGCAGAGCCGCAGAATCAGACTCAGGAGTTTGCCAAAATCCTCAGTCTATAATAATAATAAAATCATCTCGTCTGTCTTCAAATCCAGCCATACTATTTGATTCTACCACTTCTTGTTTTAGTGAACTACAGTCTTCTGTATACTGCATACAGCAACATTTTCTTTTATTTGCTCTGTTGTTACTGCCTTTACATTTTAAATGGCCTTATCTCTATTAAGAGCATCAGGGGGCCAGGGAAAGAGAAAGAAATTGATTGGTTTCCACTGTGCCCTTGAATATCTTACTCAACCCCTTAGTAACTTCTACCATATTTTACTGTCTTTACTGTCTTTATTTATTTTTTTTTTAAGTGAAAATTGCAAAACATTTCCACAAATATTCATTTGATTTTTTTCAACGGATTCACCTTCTCTGTGCTTGCATTCTTTTTGTGTTTGCTTTCCACAAATATTTCAGTAACTGTGTTTATGGTGGGAGCGTTTGTTCATGGAAATGACAAATTGTAGTCAAATACTGGAGAATATTCTCCTAAAGGCAATTTTGAACTTGTGAATATGATCCTTTGCACTGTAAAGCTGATTCTCAGAGTCCCACCAACTCATCTAACTAGGAAATTAAAAAAACACAAGCGACCACTATAACCAGTTCAAATTAGTGAACACAACTTGCTGAGTGTTCCTGAAATATTTTTTGTGAGTAATCCTGAGTGGAGGATTTATCAATTATTTGGCAGATTATTTTGGATAATAAATAAATCTGAGGAAATCTTACACTTGATGAATTAGAAAGGAGGTGAGGCTGACTTAATGAATTATTAGGTGCAATGTATTAACCCAGCTCCATATTCACCCAGCTTGGTTATCTTTCTCTGGACATTTATCAGTCTCAATTCTTTCTTTGACACAACCAAACTTGGACACAATACTCCAGATGTAATGTATCATTGTCTGCTACATTATATGGTGATTATGATATTTTCTATATTGTTCTATCTCCTTTTTTTTTTAATGTGCCTAACCCTCCAGTTTTCTTTTTTAATTGATGCTGGAGACCAAGCAGATATTTTCACTATTCTATCCAAATTAACTTCTACATCTTTTTTTTTTTTCCTCAAATGGTCCTGTAATAGTCATTGTCCATCAGAGAATGAACTAACATTAGTTTTGGCCACTGTGCACTGTCTTACATTTGCCCTTGTTAAATTTTATCTGCTGTTATGTTGTCCAATCTCCTCCTGTTTTCTGTCATACCTCAGTGCATGTGACTCCTCAGAATTTACCCCCTATCATTTTACTTGATATCACCAGATGTCATTGGCTTTTTATCCATTTTCTCTTCTAAAGTACTACTAAATACCAGAGACAAACCAGAACAAAAAGTCAAGATTCAGACCACAGGTTGAGTGGAAGGATGGTCATTAAGATGCTAAACTAGGATCTGGGAAAGTCAAATTCAGTTTATCTGCTCTGTCATAAGTTTCTTTTATGGTTTTGGGCAAATCAGTCAGGGTCAGATTTGTAAAGCTATTTAGGCACCTACAGATACAGAGAAGTGCCAAATGGGAATTAAGTGCCTTGGTACTTTTGAAAATTCCACTTGGCATCTATCTATACCTTTAAGTGCCTAAATACCTTTACAAATCTGACTCGATCTCTGTGCTTCTATTCCTTGTTTGTAAATTCGACAGTATAATACTTCTCTACTTCACAGTGAGGATAAATACATTACGGATTGTAAAGTGACTAGATAATAGAGCAATTAAGGTTATATAATGACTTTAAATAAAGGACCGCACATTTTTTTGTGGGGGGTTCAGTGTCTGAAGGCAGACCAGGAGCAAAAACATGTAGCTGGCCCCCTCTCTTTATAATGTGCAGACAACATTTAGGTTTGAACGATTCAGAACCCAGTCATTGTAATGGTGGTGTGGTCTGAAATTCAGGTCCAGACCATTTTTGCATCTCTGACCCATTTCTTATAAATACTCTAAATAACTCTCATACCAATATCAACCCTGCTTCTTGTCTTTGTTTCTACAACAAACCATTATCATGTAAACACTTGAGCTCTACTTGATGTCTCAGAAGTTGCCAGATTTAAATAATCTGGCATCAGAAATTGTTTTGTGCATAGTATTACAAAATATCAAAATGTTTCTTATAAAATTTCAGCAAGGCATTTTTGCTGTTGTGATCTGAACAGTATT
This sequence comes from Podocnemis expansa, assembly GCA_007922195.1. Lineage (NCBI taxonomy): Eukaryota > Metazoa > Chordata > Testudines > Podocnemididae > Podocnemis > Podocnemis expansa. Next base: position 17,822,412 of record ML682017.1, on the reverse strand, counting down.
AAGATAAATGTTTCTGAGAACTGGAATGTGCATCAGTATTTTCTATCAGGTAAAAGACTTTTAAGCATCTTTTATGCCTTTGTCGCATTACCTTCAGATACACTGCCTAGAAAATTCTTGTTTGTATATGGAAATATTAAGAAACATGCCTCCTAAAACTGTGCACTGCCCATGACTGATAACAGACTGCAAATAACCTTAGGTGAATCTGAAGGCAGCTGGCAATGATCATTTATCACAGGTTTTGAGACTGAGAGGTTGAATTTATTTAAACACCAAGGGACAGGATCCTGCCAGCGGGTGTAAACCAGTATAGCTGCTTTGACTTCTGTGGAGCTACACTGAGGAGCTGGCCTTCAGTGCTGTGTGTGAAGTAGCCAGTCATGATATAGACACACCAAGTGAATATAATGCTTTTGAAAGGTGCCTGGTCAGTGTTGCTGGAGATGCATGTTCTTTTCTTATTCGTTGGATTAAGCACCATCATGTAGTACAGGCAGCAGCCATGCAGACTTCCCTTGATCCTGCCTCTTAGGCAGTGGTTAAAGTTTAATTTGATGGGCCCCAGAAACCTCCTAAATCACTGGGGCCCCTTTGTGTATTGTCCAGACCCCTTCATGCACGTGTGGGCCCCAGCCCTCATAGGTAGAGCCCTGCATGGATACAAATGTGGATCTGTAGCCAAACTGCATCCACAAGAAATGGTCTGCATATATCCGTGTTGTATCCGCAGATGCAGATATCCATGTATTTGCAGGGTTCTAGCTCTGTGCAGATAAAAATGTGGATCCATATCTTATCTGCATCCACAAGAAATGGTCTGCGGATATCCATGTTGTATCCATGGATGCAGATATCCGTGGATATCCATGGATTTGCAGGGCTCTACTCATAGGTGTTTTCAAGCTTCTGCATCTGCTTACCCTGTAGGCAGCTGCACATCCCTAAGCCCCCCCCATCCTAGGCCCCCTTACCTGGCCAATGGAATGGAGTGGCCATGCCACAGGCTGAGGCTGAGGACAGGAGATTTAAAAACTCCCAGGCCCAGTCTGGGGCAGTTCCCTGCCAGCAGGAAGACTGTCTTTTGGCCAGTTAGGGGCCGTGGCTGCTGCCCATGTAGGACACATTGTGCAGGGCAAGTAAGGGAGAATGCACCGGAATGCTGCATTCTGCCCCATTGTTTTATTTTTAGGGGCCCTGAAATGCTGTTCCTTAAAATTTGTGGGCCCCAGAACGGCTTTCTGGTGCATTTCCCTACTTTAACCTCTGCTTGTAGGAATGAGAGACTGATTTTTCATGGAGACTCATAATCTTCACTTTCTCTGTTCACATTGCCCATTTAAAATGTTTTATGGCATGCCCACTTTTTCCACTGAGTATTCAGTGCACATAGGCCAGATATTGCTCTTTGGAGACTCCCTTCAAGCTGCCAACACAGTGCCTACCCATGAGTATGGGCAATTCATTGTAGTAACTGGCTCTGCTTATGGACTATAAGGAAGAGAGGAAAAGTAGAAATGGCCTCCCCTGATGTTCCAAAGTATCACCTACCCATTTGGAGGAGAAGAAAAAACATAGAAAATTCACCATCACCGGCTTCAGCAGTAGTTGCTGCTCTCTAGGAGAGCAGTTAGGTGAAGGGGAACTCCAGCTGACAGAAGGAGAAAGACAGCATTGGATGGGCCTGGGATTTGGAAGAATGGAAGACAGACATTGAGGTTATTCAAACAGCTCAGAGAAAAGCGTGCAGAGGAGGAGCAGGAAACATTTCAGAATATTTCTTTGAATCCCCAAGTAAATATTAATTTGGCCATGTTCACAGCTCTTTCACATTCACTTTCCATCAGCATTCTAGTTTTTCAGGTTTGCTAGTTCAGTTATTCATAAGAGGTGAATATTAAGTTCAACCATCTGAATATTTTTAAACAAATTTCACATGGATGTTGTAGGTGTCTTGATTTTTTTTACTTATGGAGGACCACTCCTTACCAGAGATACTGGGCAAAGTTTTCTTCTGGTATGAAGTCAAGGGAACTATGCCAATATATAGCTAGAGAGGATCAAGCCCCTAGCCTTACAGACTTACTCCTCACCCATTCATCCCTGCACCTGGCAGTAGCCCCTAGAGTAGGCAGCTAAGTTGGTCCTTCTCCTTATTACCAGAGGTTTTTACAATTCTCCTGGCTCTTCTGTTCAGTGAAGAGGCTGCATATCTGAAGAAATAACTGGAAACAAGGACAGGAGCCAGCTCCATTTAACTAGCCAAAGATCTGCAAATTAGAAAATGGGATACCATTGGTTATAACATCATAGTGGTACTGTCGCAGGGCAAGTCACCTCCACGGACTCAAACCAGGGTCTTACCAGGGTTTGAGCTAGCTACTCGGCCCCTTTTGCCCACAGCAGGGCAGCCTAGCAGCCAGAGTCTAGAATTACAGGCCCTGCACACTAGGGCAGTGCAGCCCACTGGCCAGAGTCACTAGTTCTTAGCTGGGTGCCCCTAAAGGGTAGGGGGTTCAGGCCCTCCCTCTGCACTGAACCCCAGCCCAGGGGATACCAGGGGTCTTGGTCCAGTCAGTGGGGATCCAGACCACAACACACCAACTGAAGCCCCAACCATACCACAACTCCCTCCGGTAAACACTGCCCTGGGCTATTTCCTACTTGAGGCCAAAGGGGTGGCATTCCCTCTTCTGGCTCTCAATGTTCAGCAGGTTGCTCCCTGCTCTTGGCCTCAGGATCCTCACAGTAAGGTACACCCCACTCAGCAGAGCCTCCTGTTGTTGGTGCCTGCAACCTCTCAAGAGAGTGCTCCAGTAGTGTGGGGCCTGAGGTAGGGTCTGAGCAGGAGCCTCCAGCACACATCTGCACCTTCTGCTGGCCTGCCTCCAACTGAGGAGATCTGCTGCCTTTTATCCCTGGGCAGCTGTTGGAGCATGCCCAGCAGGTCCTGAGGGGCGGGGCTAGCCCTTCCTGCCGGGCATATAAGCCCGCCTGAGTGCAGGGTGGACCTACCCTGTCACAGGTACTATAACAAAACTAAAGAAAACAAAACAAAAGTTATTTAGGGGTCCCTTCTAACTTTGCTGAGCACAAGCCTGCTCTCTAATAAGAAATATCTTACCAACATTATTTGCTTAGTCTGGCCCTTTCAATTTGGTAGAAGCAAAAAGAGGCAGTGTTAAAGCAGCCATGATGTAACGTATTTGCTGCTGCTGCTATGCCTGCTTTCACTCTGTAAGTGCTTGTTCCTGTTTTCCTTCCTTATAAATGAGATGGCACCTTCTCATGCTAGTATATTTGGCAGTAAAATACACACTATGCAGGGGTAGGCTTGTTGTAAGTCAGAGACCAGAATCTGTAACAGGCAGGTGATTTATGCAACTAACTAGCTTCAAGTGAAGTGAGACTATGGCTCACATGCAGATTGTTGTGAATATGTTGCTCAAGGAATGCTCCCTGGAAAAATGGTACTTTTGAACTAACATATCAGTGTGAGAATTTCACAAGCTGCAGACAATTCCCCAATGAGGAGGAAGGAGAGAGAAATAGATCACATTTTGTTCAAAATAAGTTCTAGTTGTTCATTTATTGTTGTTGGTTCTGAAGAGCTAAGTCCCAAGAACAATGTCATCACATGCTCCCTTGAGAAAGTCAGAGGGGTGGAGTGTGAATGGGGGACGGACTCTTCCTCTCCACTGGCAAAGCTACTGTCAGGGTATGACTGCTGCCTCTGATGTGCAGCAGGCTTCACATCTGTTAATCTTCCTTATTCACAGGAAGAGTTGGTTGGCAACTCAGGGTGCTTGTCTTTTCCCCAACCTGCTCCTAAATCTCTCTCTGCATGAAGGGGCTGTGGTGCCCAAAAATCTTTCTGAATCCTGTTTCTTTATATTACAGAAGCAATGTTGCTCTTCCACCTCTGCACCCTTGGGGGACACCATTCTGACCAATGGGAGGCCAAGAAAAGCAATTTGATATTAAAACAGCCTATGTGGGTTCTTGTGAGATGAAAGTGTGTGTCTTTTTTGGATTACATACTTATTATCTATCCAAGCGGAGGGTAGATAACCTCCAAAACAGGATGTCAAAATTACTGTGCCCTATAATTACAATACATCTGACCAGTCAGTTTTCCAATGGAAATGGGACATTGTTTTATGCCAGATGGTTGGCCTGGGTTTCCATTGTTTCCCTCTGGTCCTTGGTGAATATGCTGTTTTCAAAGTTGCTTTCTGTTTCCCCACAACACTGTCTAATATTTACATTCAGATAATTCTGATGAGAAAACCAAAAAGGCCAAACATAAAAAGGCTACAGAGCATGTGTTTGCCTCTGAAGTGCGTGTGTGGTATTAAAGGTGTTCTAAGTAGGAATTAATCTTGTTTTCATTCCCTCCCTCCCAACCCCTGTTTTACATGAAAGCTGCCACAATTGGGATAAGAGTAAAATGAACATAAGTGTGATAAATGATCAAGTGCTCCTGGGAGTAAATATACCACTCAGAAAGAGCATTGCTAATCAAGCCATGCAGCAAGTTAATGCGCTGTGTGAGAACAACCACCTCAAAAAGATTCTAAATTTGAAACACTATGAAGGCTGGCATTTAGCTTGAGTACTTTCTGGCTTAAGGTGAAACAAAGGATACGATAATGTTACACCGACAGATCAGAGTAGCAAAGCCACTTGCAGAAGGTGCCTTTGCCTTGTGTATAAAGGTATGGAGATGTGACATAATTCATCAATGAACAGCTAAAAAGGATATGGTGCTAATTACAGGTCTCATTGTGCCACCTTGTGTAAAGAAGCAGCTTCCCCAGCAGGCAATGGGCAGGAGGGCAAAATCTGACCCTTGTGGATTTGTCATACAAACCATGGTGGGCATTGGGATGATGAATCAGGTTGCTGCTTGGCCCCAACTGCAACAGCTAAAGGCATTCTGATGGCCTTGATGTTCAGGTACTCAAAGTGCCTCTGAGGTAAGGCACAGAAATGTGGCCTCTAGTCCTTGTCACAGGAAGTAGCATGCGCTGCACTTAAAAATTCCACTCCAAGATCTTTAGAGGAGCCTACAGTTACCTGGCATACCTATAAATATATGAAGATTTCCTCAAATGTATTCATCATCTAAGTTGATCTGACAAATGTATTTTTTCTTGACTTTTTCTGCCTATTACAAACAGCTCATAGAGAATGTTTTAGAGACTGAAGATTTGAAATTAGATCTGTGTTCAGTTCTGATTGGTTAGAACTATACCAGTTCTGTTTGGTATAGTTTCTTTTTAGTGACTGGATTATCATGCAAGCACATCTGGCATGAATAAATCAAGTATGATTCTCCTGTTTTTCATCATAGCAAAGGTGAATTTGTTTGAAGAGTTTGGAAGTGCTGGGGGCCAGTTCTACAAGGTGATGAGACCAAGTGCCAGAGCTTGGCCCTGAATCCAATCTTTCCTAGTGCCTGAAGGTGTTTGGAAATAGATAATGTAGATTTTAAGGCCAGAAGTGATTGGTATGCAGGAACTCGAACTAGATCACAATAAATCTCCCTCTAAGTTTTGATACCGCTCATTACAGTGAGAGGAGAATGTCCACGTTTCAGACAGGAACTTCAACAGAGATTGGGAGTGCTTGCCTCTAAGGTGCCATGCCCAGGTGTTTAAGAGCATGAGTCAGGCCCCAAGAAATCATGACTCTGGCTTAAGGAAAATCCAGAACTGATTCTTTTTATTTGCTTTCTGGGTTTTTCTTTTCAAAGCTTTTCTTTGCAACCATGAGGACTAGAAACATTCTTAAAAACATAAGCTAAGATTCTCACATGATCTCTTGATCCTGATGTGGAGCTCCTTCAGTATCTCCTGTTGAAGCTGTTTTGCTTTGGATAAATAAATAGGTTCCAGTCCCCCATCCTCCTTCTATCTGAGTGACATAACCCCTGAGCTATAGAGACATACTCTTTCTTTGGCCCAATAACTATTTAGATATTGCTATAGAGGAGAACAGCATCCACAGAATACAGTGGAATGTGCAAACAGCCCACTGGTTAGGGCACTGGCCTGGTAGGTAGATGACACATGTTCAAATCCTTTTTCCCACTTGGGCAGAGAGAAGGGAATTGGACCTGAGTCTTCACCAGTCCAGGTACTAACGCTGAGCTAAAAGATATATGGGAAGCATCATCTCCTCTGGTATTTCTTGTAAGAATGTTTTAGGCACTTCAGGCATCACAAGCAGAGAGGAAAAGGAAGGAAGACACTTATCTGCAGCTTGGATTTAGGCACCTAACTCCAAGAAAGAGGCAGGGCTTCGGGGACTGCATCAGCTACTGTTGGCTTAGGTGGCTCCCTGCCTAGTATGGACCCATTCTTAGATGTATGTGTCTTGCCATGCATTGCACAGGGAGCTAACTTAGACTTTGTGGATCCCAGTGCTTTTCAAGGCATCTGAAAGTTACGTGTGGTAATGCCTTAGGACTTTTAAGGATCTGACACATAGTGGCCCCCTGAGTTTCTTTATACAGACTGGAAATCAATGGAGTGTAGCATGGTATGCCCCTTCTGTTCTCAGAATGTCCTTTACTTGTTGCACCAACCCTGCTCCAGCTATATACTGCCTGTGATGATGGGCACATCATTCAGCTGCACATTAAAGGCTGCTTCAAAATTCATTTACTTCACCAGAAGGACACAAAAGGGCCAGAGTGTGTGTGTCAAGATCTTATCCTTATACAGATAGATAAATGAATTGGTTTATGTATTCATTTAACATAAAGCTTTTACAGTGAAAAAATGTTAAATCTACTTGATTTAAAATAGAATGTAAAGGGATGTGGCCTAGCAAAATATCTGAAAACTCTATCAAACAAATTTCCTTCTCTGTATTACAAACATCTTTTATATTTAAAAGTGGGTGAAATTTACTGTCCTAATTTACTTATCTGCATTAATAGAATTGTTATTAATGTTCTACATTTCTTTCAATTTGGACAATGGAAGTAGACTGGTTTCATTTTTGTTTCTGCACAGTTCTTATGCACTAACAATGCTCTGCCATATGGGTTGCAAAGATACCAGTTATTTATGTTTAAATCTGAAGAAAAAGATCCTCTTTTCTCAATCTCTTTTTAATAAATAATCCTAATACATAAATTTCTAATGAATATAATTTTGGTTTAACAAAACTGAAATGGTGAGCATAAACTTCACAAGAGTGTCTCTTTAATGTGCTTACCTGCAGCTTGAAAAAGTGGCTCCATGCTTGATTATATCTTATAGCATAGACTGCTAGGAAGAGGGACCATGATCTGACAGCTTGTAGCTCCGTGTTAGTGTAGCTTGTGTTATAGCCAATTGCTGTCTGACCTCTCCATGCAGCAGAGGTAATGTGGTGCCATCTGCACTTCTCTTAGTCACATTAAATTATGTCATTCCTATCACAGAGTTTACTTTATGCTTTGGGGCTAAATCAGCGTAAGCAATGAGATACAAACAGAAGCACATAAGAGGAAACGCGTGGACCCAATCTTTCTTCTACAGGCTGTGATTCTGCCATATGTTGAACTGTCCTATTTGTTCAATGGGACTGCTCACGTCAGTAAAATTACTTGTGTGTATAAATACTTGTAGATAATGAGGCATTTGGGGTGGATCCTGCTCCCACAAAAATGAGTAGCAAAACTCCCACTGATGTCAGTGGAACAATTTCAACAGAACAGGACAAAACACTAGAAAATATACTTTACTGTGAGCAGTCTTGCACTGGCACATGAGGATGCACTAGACATATCTTATCTAGGGGAGATCTTCAGCTGATTACTTTAACGGAGCTACGACGATACCAGCTGAGAATCTGCACCCTAGTGTCTTATACCTAATTAATAACTAATGTTTGACTATGTTTGTATGGTGACTATTAAGTTTTCCTTGATAATAGGAATTATTATGTCCTAAATATCCTAAGATACTTGCTGTGCCTTAGTACCCTAGGGCTGAAAGCCTGGTTCTTGGCCCACCTTAAATCACTAGAGGACTTTAGCCATTGATTTCAGTGAAGATAGGATTTCACCATACATGTCCATGTCAACTACTATTGAAGTAGATGGAAAAACTGTCACTGACTGTAAATGAATGTGTTTTCCTCTCTAATTTCAGAGATCCCCTTTGCATGAATCAGTTGTGCACTGATACACTAAAATGTCATTCTGTCTGCTACGTATGAGTCACATTCAGCATAGGATGGTTTCCAGAGGGCGCCTCACTTTTACTACAGCTCTGTGTAAAAGGAAGAGGCACTAAGACTCTGTCAGTTATGTTGCACACTCATGCATTCTGAATAGAACACAGCTGCTCTTTGGACATTCATTGCTTCAGTACTTTCCTGTTAAATGTCCGTTGTCATTTTGGTTTTATGTGGACTCTTCATTAAAAAATATGATCACAGACTAAAAATGGTCTTAAAATGCAAAGTCTTCTGTGTGTTATCTGATGCAGAATTAGCCCCTGGTGGGTTTTATCAATTTTAAGATATTTTAAAGGTTAAGTTCAGTGTAACACATTTGTAAATGACAAACAGTTCTATGTGTCATTAACATCACTTATCGTGTATTTTGTTTTATGAGCACTTTAAAAGCATTCACAAGATAACAGGATATAAATGGTCTGAAAAGCCATATACTCCTCCCATTAAAGGATCTACTACTTACATATTTCAGGGTGCTGTGTGCATCACTTTTTTTTTAAAGCATGAAAACAGTCCTAGGGAGAAACAACTTCTCGCTCCCTTGATCAATAGCAAAATTCCTTTGACTTAATGGGAACAATGGTCTCACCCCAAGTCCTCTACTAGTGAAAAATGGCTCAGCTTCTTTGAAAACAGTAGAACTTCACTGACTACACTAAAAGTGGGGATCTGATCCCTGATGTGCTTGTTTCTTAGGGTAAGAAAGTAGTTAGGTGGATAGCTCAGAAGACAAGGGAATGATGCTAACTTGGGAGAAAATCTACCTCTCTGCTGAGAGACAGAACAAGTAGGATTTAAGTGGTACGTTGGCCTGTACTAGCCATCAGTTTTGCAGCAAATGTTATTTTTAAGTGTGCAAAAATCGTGTCAGTTTTATATCACAATTGCAATACACTAGCAAATGGATATATTTACCTACATTACATAAACTGATCTGAAATCTTGGTTTATGCACACATACAGTGTTGCACTGATTTAAAACTGTAACTAGTTCAGAGTGCCCCTCATAATGTCCATAGAAATTAGTTACAGAAAATACTGATTCATTTACCTAGTCCATCTGCCAGCCAGGGCAGAACTATTCCTGTTCATTCTAATATTTTATAGTGCTCTGTCCAGTCTAATGTGAACTACCTCCAACGATGCCGATTTTCTCATTCCTCTATTATATTTAAATGTCATATTTCATGCAATAGTAATTTAAACTCTTTGGCAAGAAGCAATAGTTTAAGGCTTGATGCTGAGAAACAGTGTGAGCTATTAACATGGCTAAACAAGTCAGAGTGAACACATGGCAGGAGTTAACCTGAAAATATAGTGTTATCTATTGACCTTCATCCTGCAAAGAGCCCCACTGATATAAATCCACTTGCAGCTGGGTACATGCAAACAGCTGGGTTATTTAAATTCATCATACTAAGGGTCAGTTCTACATAAGGAGGCTTAGTAAACACGTTCCGAGGTCGAACACCTGGCGATGAAGCTGTTGAGGTGTATTTGTCTTGCTACATTTGATTCAAACCCTGTCTTAAAGTTCAGGATATACTTGATTACATTTTATCTTGGTTCCATTTGCACAGATTTTGTTTCCTAGCTCTGGACATACTGGAGATGCTCTGTAGGGATCTGACACCCATCTCTAGCTGGCTGTGGAATCTTGGCAATTGAAGCCATTGACACAATAGCCTACAAGAGACTTGTACATGTTTTCCCTAATGCAGATAGCATAGCTTACAAGTAAACAAGCCAAGTACAAGATTTTTCCATAGTTGTTCATGACACTGATCGAGTAAAGGCTTTGTCCAAGCAACCATCCCTGCACAGTTTGAAGTATTGTCTGTTACAGTAAGAGATTAACACATACATAGATGTTGAACTTAACCATAATATGAAAGGTAGTAGAGGCCTCAGCTGAGCATGGAAATTCATAGCAAGTTTGTCATTTGCTAATCACACCATCCTTATTAAGACAGCTTGTGCCATCCTGTGCAACAGTTGTCAATCAGAATATAAAACAGCCCTATTTCAATGCGAGTACTGTAACAGGAAGGAAATATGACCCTGTGATTAAGGCTTATGACCTGAAGTCAGAGGAGCTGGGTTCTTTTCCTGGCTCTACAGTTTCTGTGCAACTTGTTGGCTACTTACTTAGCAGAATGTTTTCAGAAGTGCCCACTCACTTTTGGAGACCCCTCCCAAAATGAAGGTACCCACTTGCCATACCTACACCCAAGTTTTCAGAAGCAGCCATTAGCCATGGTGCCCATTGACTAACAGAACTTTTAAATGTTCATCACCTCTAAAAATCAGGGCCCTTCCTTAGGTATGGTGATCCTGCAGTTGAAGATGGGACTGCAGTGCATATACACATAACAGAGCAGGTTTAATTGGTGGGGGAGAAGGGGTACTATTAACAGGGGGGTACTACTGATTGCTAGAGATACCCTATATATGCTATAGTCACATAGCCAATTACACTGATGACATACCCAGTATATCTTGAGATGGGTGCCCACCCACTGAGGCTCCCAGAAGTAGCAGAAGTGGGTCTAAGAAGGTATTACCTCACCCACCTTCTCTCTTTCATCTTTCAAGCTCATAAATCATATTGATATCTTTGTGTGGCAATAGCTAGGTATTATTAGCTGCCTTCTCTATTTCACCACTTTTCCTCTGTTTAGGCTCGTGTTCTGGGTGCCCTTAAAATGCTTGAACTACTTTTGTTTTCCAGATTTTGACCGTTCCTTTTTAGACAAAAGACAAATCATGTGTGGTCACATGACACAACAAAATAAAGTGTGCAATGCACACTTCTTTAATGGAACGGTACTCTGAGCTGATCACAAATTGCACTGTTATGATCCATGCCAAATCTAATTAGCATGTCACTTGCATTGGTGTAAATCAGGAGATTTCACTGAGGTCACTGGTTTTAAATTGGTGTAAGTGAAGGAAGCATCAGGCCCTCCTCCTGTTCAGGTATGCCTTACTCTGACATGTAAATTGACTGGCTTATTATAACAGAAGCCATTTAGGAGTAAATTCTCAGTGCACTGCATGCTCATTAGATTGGTACATAATTCACGCGCACCACTTTACAAATGACTATGCCCCTTTGAAAGGCCATGAGGTAAAATGGTTACCTCTATGGTGTTACTTAAAAATTCATTGTCTCATGAAGCTAGTGTTTTTGCTTAGAGCAGGACAAGCACATATATATAAAGTTACCCTTCCATAACAAAAACGTAGTCTGTATGTCCAGAAGGGGGGTGCAAGCTTTGCTCTCCCCAACAAAATTGCATGAGCTCCATGTTTCTTATTTCTGAACCTAATCTTTAGAGTATCACAACTTTCCAGTGGAGCCAGTGGCTGAGCTGTGCTTTTGCATTTTGCCTGTTTAAATGAAAACTGCCATTACTTAAAATGTACAATATACTTCCTTTCCTTTCTAAAACTGTTGTATGGCATTTAAACTGTATGCTCACTGGGGAAGGATTGTGTCTTCTTCTCTTTAGAAAGCACCCATCTCATTTTAGGCACAAAATCTAAGCAATAATTGGTAATTGCTATGTACTTTTTTTTAAAAAGCACTCATATGCCATCCTGAAATGTGACTGTGTTTGAATGCTAACTGGGATACCTGTATTACTTCCTTGTTTTAGGTTTGTAAAGAATTTTGAGATTCTTTGGGATAAAATTTGTTATATGGTTTAAAGAATAAAAATAAATGTTGTTATGGTTATGGTACTAAAAATTTGAAAGTGCTGATAATACATCAGGATCTGAGTACATACCTTTTGTGCCCGTATGGTGTCCTACTGAAGGTGGTGCTAACAGATCGCAATATAGGATTGGGACTTAAAATCCCAGTAATCATTCCTTCTTTACCAGTGCCCCAATCATAGAAACATAGAAACTGGAAGGGACCATGAGAAACCTTCAAGCTCAGTCCCCTGCACTCATGACAGGACCAAATACCCTCTTAAACCACCCCCGACAGGTGCTTGTCTAACCTGCTCTTAAAAACTTCCCGTGACGGAGATTCCACAACCCCTAGGCAACTTATTTGAGTTGTTAGTCACCCTGACAGTTAGGAATCTTCTCCTGATGTCCAACCTAAACCTCCGTTGCTGTAATTTAAGTCCGTTGCTTCTTATCCTATCATCAGCAGTTAAGGAGAACAGTTTTTCTACCTTTTACTTGAAATCATATTTGAAAATGATTATTATGTTCCCTCTCATTGTCTTTTCTAGCCCAAATAAACCCAGCTCTTTCATTTGTGTTGCTCTTCTCTGGACTTTCTGCCATTTGTCCACATCTTTCCTGAAATAAGATGCCCAGAACTGAAGACAATACTCCAGTTGAGGTCTAATCAGGGTGAAGTAGAGCGGAAGAATGACTTCTTGTGTCTTTCTTACAATATGCCTGTTAATACATCCCAGAATGGTGTTTGCTTTTTTTGCAAAAGTGTTACACTGTTGACTCATATTTAGCTTGTGGTCTACTATGATACACAGAACCCTTTCTGCAGTATTCTTTCCTAGGCAGTCATTGCCCTTTTTATATATGTGCAATGGATTGTTCTTTCCTAAGTGAAGTACTTTGCACTAGTCTTTATTGAATTTCTTATTATTTCAATACCTTGGACCATTGCAACAGAAATGAATAAAAATAATAATTACAATTTTACATTTCTTAGCATCCAAAACTCAAAGGCATCTACACATACTAACTATCTATATAAAGAAAAGGGGAAATTATAAACCAAAGCAAACAGCCTGAGAAAGACAAGAGAAAAATGCCCTAAAACACTACAATCGGACATCTCCTATTTCCATCTGGCCCCCATCTCATCACCCCTTGGTGAATATAGCTCTATCAGTATCAAATTAGGGAAAAGGGAGGAAGCTAGACCATACACAGTGCTTTTATACCAATATGACTGCATCCACACTAAGGGCTGAACGGGTACAACTAGATAAAAGCTGCACCCTAACATAATTATATGGTTACAGTTTTCAAGAGCAGGCCATAGTGGTTACTGCTGCTTTGCATCCTAAACAGAGTCATAACACAGAGTTTAAGACCAGACCAGATCATCTAGTATGACCTCTCATATATCACAGGCAAGCACCCATACACCAAGCTCACCAACCAGAATTAGAGCCCTCAGGAGGCTAAACTATTGTGTACCATGAGCAGAGAACAACAAGGGCTCTGTTGCACCTTAGTTCTTCATGTATTAGAGAAATGATGTGGAGAGAGAAACACAGATCATCCGAGCTTATGGCCCTTGCCCCAGATTACAGAGGAAGATGAAAAATCCCCAAAGAGCTAGCAGTCTGAGCTGAGCAAAAATTCCTTCCCCACCCTTAATATCGTGATCAATTAGGAGGTCACCATCTGAGCCATAGCCAGCCCGCTGAGCATAAGGGAGAGGGAATGCTCAGTGCCACCTCACAGCACAAGCCCACCCCATCTAATGTCCCATTTCTTGGTGCTTCAGAGGAAGGAAACAAAAACAATTCTTTAGAATGCAGGGATGGGTGGGGAAAGGGAAAAGAATTCCCTTCTTTATTCCTACAAGTCATTGGCTACAGCCTGAAGCATGAGATGTTTAGGAGCAGGAGACATGTCCTGTAAGGAACTCTCAGGGCTTCCAGACACAGTCTCCTACCTTCACGGGCAACTCCATTCTACAATTCCACTCATAAATTTGTCAAGTTCTATCTTAAAACTAATTAAATTGTTTGCTGCCCCAATTCTTACGAAGCAGTTAGATCTGAGTGGTCATCATGGGCTCCTTCCCCCATCTGCTATAGCCCTTTCTCCAGTCGGTAGCTTGTTAGAGATTGGCAGTAGACCTTTCCCAACTGGTGTACTAGGCCACGTGAAGGCTTTCTGAGCAGATGCTGTATTTGAGATGTGTGGAAAGGGCATTGGATGCGGTTTCTTATTCCTAGGACTCTACAGGACACACAAAGAGGTAAAGGCCTAGTCCAGTATACACAGATGCATCTGCATAGTCTTCAGTGGGAGGCAGTGCTACTTGAAATGGCATTAATTAAATGGCATGAAGTCCTGATTTGATTTCCAATTGGAAATCTGATGGCACAGGAGGGGGTAATGCTGCAGAGAGTGGCTGGTCCACTGCTCTACCCCTTCCTGCTTTAGCCCTATTGACAAAATCTTGCAGAGCATCTAGCAGAGGAGTTCATAAGGGGATGGAGGTACTGCGCCAAACATCCAACATTCTCCTTCTTCATGCTTCCCCACAGAACATCTGCTGGAAGTAGATTCCTTTCATTTTTATTGGAACAGAAGAAGATGTCTAGCCTGTTAATTACTATTAAATAACAATAATAGAATAACTAGGCAATAGAAACATATATTTCATATATTGAGGCCAGGTAGTTAGTCTGAATTTGCAGAGGGTTTGCTTATTATTTTTTTATTTGATTTTTTTCATAAATGAGGAATAAGTAATTAGGTCATGTTTTCAATAAAATTGAGTTAAACCAGGATAACCAAGAGTTACTCCCCGTGGAAGGAGAAAAAGGGCAGGGGAGGGAGAGAGACATGTCTGCACATCAAATTTAAATGCTGAAAATCCACATTCTGCAGTTTGTTTTACGTGGATGTAGGAAATAACTGATTTCAGTTTGTAATATTGACCTGAAATGCAGGGGCTGTTAATGGCTCTTTTTGATATTTTGTTGAAGGTTTGCTTCTTAGCTTTTATGAGCAGTAGCAAAAAGAGTCCTTGTGTGAGAAAATAAATTTGATCTTCTATCCTTTTAGATACTTTTCTACTTTGGCAATTTTTTCAGGTACTGTAACTGAACCTAGAAAACCTCAGAAACTGCAGTTCCTTTCATTTTAGTGTTTGAAAAGATCTATCCAAGTCATTGGTAAGAGGCAAGATTATACAGAGAACTCTTTCTTGCTTTTCATTTAACTTTATCTAATAGATACCTTTCCACTATGCTGTGTCTCAGGTCACTTTAAGAATGGCTTTAATTTTTGTAGCAAAGGGGCGATAACATCAGTTTTGCTCTGATAAAAGGAATTAATATATGAATTCTACAGTATGGAAAATGAAGTAAAAGCTGCATTAAACTACTTTATTATTTATTTCTGCAAGCAAAGCATTTGCTTTCCCTGCCACCCCACATATAACTTAAACATGTTTATTGATAAACTATTGGGAACCAGTGAATTAATGTTTTTTTTTTTTGCTAGTGTTCAGTTTTTAACACATATTTGAAAATAGAAAGCTATTTGGTGGGAATGAGCATTAACACTTGAGAAGGAATGAGGTTAGCTCATTTGTGGTTGAAGTAAGGTGACAAAATGTTTCTTTTATTATTATTATTAATTTGTATTATGACCGTGCAACAGAGAGCTGCCAATCAGGCAACAGCCCTTGTTGTTTTAGGCCCTGCCCACATTAGGGCTGGTTAAAAATTTCACATCAAAAATCTTCTGATGGAAAATGGGATTTTTCAAAGAGGGGTGTTTTTCATGGAAAAAAATAATTTTGTTGAAAAACAGGGCACTCAAACACTAAGTTGTTTTCGGTTCTCAGTCATACATGGAAATAATTAAGCTGAAGACGAAGATCTTTCATTCAAAAGGGCAATGTTGTTCCTCCTAGAAGCTCTAGTTTGGATGCCTTACATCCTATACTTTCCTATGGGCCAGGCTTCCTAGACAAATTATATCTCTTTTGATGTAGTGCAGCCAGGAATTACTATGATGAAATCCCTCCCCTCACCGAGAGGGAAAAAACGGTGTATCAAGGGAGATGTAATGTGACCAGATAGCCTAGCCTTGGGAGGAAAATGGGGACATAAAGCATCAGAACTACAACTTCCAGGAGGCACATTAGTGCCATTTTGATTCAAACTATTTCAGTTTTTGATATTTTGTCTAAAAGTCAGTTTTCCATTGAAAATTTCAACAAAAGTGAAAATAAATAAATTCATTTGGACCACAGTTTTATGTAGAGGATATATCCTCTTTTTTTCTGATCTACTTTAGCTCATGCCTATATTGAAATGATGGTCTCTGTCCCATAGAGGTATTATGGTCTAAAGGAAATTATCGTGTACAAAGAGAATACAGAAATCAGTGCGTGTCCCAATATAAAGCAGTGTTGTCACTGGTGCAACTACATCAGTGGTTAGAAACCTCCATGTAGCCAAGCCCTTTATACTGGTGGTAGGCCCAAGATGCAAAATTCAAATCTAGATTTCACATCTGATAATGTTTGCAGTGTAGACCACTAAAGTCTTTGGTTGATTAGGTCTGTCAGAGAGAGAGTGGATAGCAACAACATTCAGATCAGGCTTTGTATTTGTGTCTGAAGCTACCTTGGTGGGCTACACCAGTGTCTAAAAACCCTAGTGTAGACAAAGGCCTAAATTCTACATTTTTTAAAAATTTAATAGGATGCTTTCATTAACACCTTAGCAAGCATTGCTCATAAATCACTACTTACACTGCTAGGCTTAATTAGCATCTTGAGGCATCAGCTTATTAGTGCAAGGTCATTCTGCATTTTATTTTTGTGCCATGTTCTCCCTTAGAGAAAGTGAACAATGTCTCCAGAAAATGCCTAACTCCTGCTTGCCATGTGAGTATCCACAGACCTGCTGTCACTATAGATGTAATGCCTCTTGGTAAAACTGCATGTTGAGTGCGTGTGCGTACACACACACAAATGTGTTTATAGTAAAGAAGAGATAATTAGCGCAAGTCTTCAAAAGCATATAAAGGATTGTGAAAGGTGTTTACAGGATTAGTGATTTTTTTTTTAAGACTTCTTCTGGAGAAATGTTTGTATATGTATCCCCTTTCTCAATATGAATGTAGTGGTTTTGAGGGTACTAACAGCCCTGGAGAGACGGATGAACATAGTTACAAGGAATTTAGTCTATCTTAGATACTTATATGCTTAATGCCTCACAATCTTTAATGTACTTTTCCTCTCAGAATCTCTGTAAGATAGGGCAATGCCATTATACCCCTTCCACAGATGAAGACCTGGGATATGGAGGGTATGTGTACACTACAGCTGGTAGGTGTGATTCTCAGCCCAGTTGGATAGAGTTATGGTAGCTCAGTTGGAGCCAACGTGCAGAAACTGGAAGTCTGGATGTTGTGACAGTGGTTGGGCACCTGAGTCTAAGCCTACCTGATGCCCTCGATCTGAACTCACATGGCTTGCCCATGACATCAGCTGTAGTGTATTATCTGCACTGTTAATTTTAGCTGCCAGTCTACTCATGCTGGGAATGATACCTTCTGGCTACAGCACAGCTGTATGAAGAGAAGCTAAGTGACCTACCCAACTCACACAGGAAGTCTGTGGCAGAGGAGGGAAACGCACGGGGCCTCTCAAGTGCTAGGGTAGTTCCCTAACCACTAGATCATTCTTATCCTCCAGCAAAGACACATGGAAGGCAGCAAGAGCACAAGTTTCCCAATGCTCTCCAGTCATAATGTCTCACCTTTGACCAGGAGGAACCACCTCAAGAGAAAGGAGAGTAATTGAGTCTCCAAATCCATTCAGTCCTTGGCCTCCCAGCTGAGACAGTCAACAAGAGAATTCACTGAGTCTGGTTTCCTGCTTCCTCATCTATCTGCCTTTCCAGGCTCCTCAGCTCCAAATTCTTCTTTGGGACAGAAAGTCCAGCAACTCAATAGCTCATCTCTGCTGCTGGAGGAGATGGGGCACAGCATCTGCTCTGTTCTGCTTATTTATACCAGAAAGAAAGTTGGCCCATTTTTCCTGATGTACACCCACTGCTGCCCAAAAAGCACAAATATTGGATTAAAATGTATCTCGTTTTAATATATCAAACCTGCAGCCATATTCAACACCAAACTCTTAAGACATAAGCTAAATCACATAATTAAGAAACCCAAACAATCAGTGCTGTAAATAAAAGGCAGCTGACCTTACCATATCTGATGAAACATTTCTTCTGTGCCTCTCACCTGCCATCCCTTCTCTCTCTCTATCTCTCTCTCTCACACACACAAAAGAAAATAAAAATAAAACAATATTAAGCTTGCACAATCTCTAGCACACCGACGTTAGGAAATCCATGAAAACTTTATTCACTCCAGTTATGCAGATATATGATTACATGATCATGTACTTTTATTTTGCCAGTGGAGCCTTGCATCCTTCCATGGGCAGGCCTGATGGTGCTCACTGAATTGGCAGTCATTCAAAATTGATGAACTTGTGGATGTTGCTACAGGTGAAATGTCTCCTTATCCCTCTTTTTCTGACTGAGTTGCTAGATAGCTTTGGATCGTTACCTTCTATATCTCTATACTTTTTTGAGGAGATGGTGGAGACTATAGATGATTCTGAAAAAATGGGCAGTGCCACATCATGGACTTTTCTGTCAAGCAACTCTGGGTGCACCCTTTTCTGTTTGCTGGTCTTCTTTGTGCATGTGTGTACGAGGGGAGTCAGATGCAACAGAAGCCATTAACTGCACAGTAGTGTGAAATGGAAAATTTTTAAACAAAACATTTTCTTAAATGGAAAAATGGGATTTCATTGAAATAAAAATTTACTGCAGGAAAAGATCTGGTTCAGTTTAATTTTCTGTCAGGAAGATTGAAACAAAACACCTAATTTCAGGCATGGTAAATGTCCTCTGTATGTCCCTGCTCCACTGATGTGCCTTGTGGGAGTGGTAGTTCCAGGTAGTTCATGCCTTCATTCTTCCCTGTATACCTTTCTCTCCAGGCAGACATCTTCCATGGTGCATCGCTATCACTCCCTGTGATGGATATTTGCAAATTTAAATTTTGTGGAACTTTTTGTTTCATAAAGTCCTGATTTGGGACAAACACTAATGTTGCAATATCAGAATTTTCTACAAGATGGAAAATCCATTTTCGATTAGTTGTGCTTAGTATTTTCATCATAGGGCCTGATTCAAAGTCACTGAAATCAATGGGAAGACTTTTTTTTTTTTTTAACTCGAGTGAGCTTTGGACCAGAGAGGTAATGAGCTTTTGATATAATTCAGAATAGATTTAACCTGAATGTTTTACCTGACTGCTTCCCAAGCAGGATTCATTCAGAGAGGCTTTCAGTGGGTAAAGAGAACTGCAGGATCTTATGACTCAGTTGAATTGCCTCCTGTTCACTGATGTCCTTATTTTTGGTGGAAGTTAGCCTCATTTGTTGCACATCATCACAACTTATTGTCTGTTGGCAAAAGTTCCAGACATTGCCACAAGTTCCAAAGGGGTAGCCGTATTAATCTAGTTCAGTAAAATAAACAAGGGGTCCTGTGGCACTTTTCAAAACTAACACATTTATTTATCACATGAGGTTTTGTGGGAGAAAAACATACTTCATCCCCATCTTCAAATGTTTGATGAAGTGGGATTTTCTCCCACAAAAGCTCATGTGACAAATAAATTTGTTAGTCTTTAAAAGTGCCAACAGACTCCTTGTTTGTTTGACACTGCTACAATGCAACAGACAAGCTGTCTGACTAGGGGCAATGGGGGGGTACTATTTGGTATTTAAACTGGTACTATTTGGGATTTAAAAAAAAGAAGGAAAACAGCTGAATCTAAACTGGTAACTTAGATTTGAAAAGTTCTATATATTCATAATAATCCCCTGAGGCTTCCAATCTGCCTTGTAAACATCCCATTTTGTTATATTGGTTCACATTTTTATCAAATGGATCATCTTTTGAATTTTACACTTGCAGTATCTTATCCTTCAATTAGCATTTGAACCTATCACTTTGTGACTAAATCCAGGATATGGTGATGGCTTGAATGTATATATTTGTTTGAGTATGAACATCTTAATCACTTTTTTTTTTATCATTATTACTACTATCCAATGCTGTTATATCGCTGGGGGATTTCTGAGGCTGGTTTTATGATCACTTGGCTTATCCTGAAAGTGTAGTTTTTCTATAACCTACACTCTAAAATCCATTTATGTCTTTTTAGAAACGTAGAAAACAATTAAGATTATGTCAGTGCTGAAGATATTAAAGAGTCTTAGGTCCTACTTTCAGTTTCTACCTGTCTTTCCAAGATGAGCAGGTCAAAAGAGTTAATGGCCAATATCTGACTTGGAGCTAATTTTGCGAAGAGAATGTAGAGTAATGCTACTATTATTTTCTGATTTTTTTTTGTTATCACTTTAAGCAGCATTTTAAAGTACTTTACAGGGCAGACTCCCTGGAAGATAGATGAGTTAAGAGGCAAAAACTGACAGATCAGATTTGACAATTATACCTACTATAAATATATATGAATTGGCAACTTATCGCAAAGAAGCTATAAACCCATGTATACTAGCCCATATTCTAAGGGTTTTTTTAACAAAAAAAAATAAAAATCCCCCAATTGTTTTTAATTTCTGTCTCTTGAAGTACGAGGTATAACGAACACACTGAGTCCTCCTAATGATGACAATACTAGGACTGGAATGAACTAACTGAGCAATACTGAGCACCGAAGGCACATTGTGCCAGGCCTCCGTGCAGGCATGCAAAAGAGAGGCAGGGAATGCTATAACCTTCTCCTCTATGTGCCCTCTGAGCAAAGGTGGTTCATAATGGAATGCATACCCAGGGGTTCCAGTTCTGGACTTTGTTGTGACCACTTCTGTACTTGCTCAACTGATGTGAACGAGCCACAAAGTTAGCTCACTTGTCCACTGTGGAATGTGTGGGATGGGGAGAAAGATATATCTTAAGCCAAATGACCCTGGGCTATTCCACTGCATGGCTCTGGAAAAGGGGGCTATAATGTAAGTACAAAGAACTGGTAACGTATTCGTTAATGAGATGTTGGAATAACAACTTGTAAGTCGTCAGCCATAACATTTTGAGGCCTCCATTATGCAAGCTTCTCAGCAAGGACATGGTGATGATCCTTGAAATCCTAGAAGTGTGTGGCATGGAGCAGCTTGCAGGATTGGGACCTTATTGCTAGTAAACAGTTACAGATTCTGAGTCTAGACATAGATTCACCTCTTTAATTTTTTAGATTAAATTTACTTTTCTTAACTTTGGCACTTGGCTCAGTTTATAGGATGGAATAGACAGGTCAGTTTCACATCCTCTGGTCACATTTCCTTTCTGTTTCTCTAGCACAATGCATTTACTACTCTTATAGTTGGGTTGCCATCCCTGCAAGGAAGTGTTTAAGTTAGAAGGATGGCTTCAGTCAGGTGTATTCATAAGTTCACGTTTAGTTCTTGAACTGGAGGTAAATTGCAGGGAGATTCCTATTTAATGTAAACTTTGTGGTTCTTTCATAATCCTGCTTGATGAGATCTCTTTTATCCTAGCTCCCTTAAAGACAAAATATCAGCTATGGGCTGTGTGACTGACCATGGGATTGGGAAGCAGGAGGTCTGGGTCCAGTTCTCAGTTTTCCTGCTACCTTGACCATAGTCAATTCATTCAATCTGGTGGTGGCTCAGTCACCTCATCTGTAAAATGGATACAATACTTAGTCACTTTTTAAAATTACTTTGAGATCAGTAGAAATGCTTTGCCAGCTGCAAGGTGGTATTATGATTTATTTAAATGATGCCACAGGTTGTACTATTTCCATGAGTCCAGGCCTCTGTGTAACTAGAAAGTTTTGTTATATAGCCATTTCTGCAAACATCTTATTTTTCAGTCGCAATCCTCCACCCTCTTCCTGAGTTTGACTTTGAGTTTGGCGTTCAGACAAACCCCTACATGACATTGGATGGAGATTTAGAATGTCAATGTTCAATTCCAGAGGCGTCGCTGGTGCTGGGCACCCGGGGCACATGCCCTGAATCCCAGTGTCGGTGTCCCAGATCGGGTCTGAGATGCAGGGCCCAGCCGCTGGTGGCTGAGGCAGCCCCATCCCCGACTGGGGATCTGGGGCCTGGCTGCCCGCGGCCGTGGCAGGGAGTCCGGGGCCTGGCTGCCCATGGCTGCCTCTGGCCCTGTCCCCGGCCGGGGATCCGGGGCCTGGCCGCCTGTGGCCATGGTGGAGAGTCTGGGCCAGGCCACCCATGGCCATGGCGGGGAGTCTGGGCCCAGCCGCCTGCGGCAGCGGCAGTCCCATCCCTGGGCTGGGGATGCGGGACCCCATGGCCACATCCGGCCCTGTCCCCAGCCGAGGATGCGGCGCCTAGCTGCCCGCGGTGGCGCAGTGGCTTCTGGCCCCCTCTTGGCCAGGGTGTGGGGTCTGTGGCCAGGGGGCAGGGCGGGGCAGGGCAGGGGGTGGGGCCTGGGCCTGTGCCCCGGGTCCCTCCCCAGGCCAGCAACGCCCCTGTTCAATTCTTTGTTCAGTTCCACAGATTCCCTGCAAGAACCCACACAAGTCACTTAATGGCTTTCTGCTTCAGTTCTCATATGCAAAATGGGATAATAATATGCCCTTTCTCCCATCCTCTGGGTAGCATGTCTAGTTGAATTGTCATTTGGGGGGGCACAGACTGCGTCCTTCTATGTACAGCACCTAGCACAACAAGGCCCTACTCTCATTTGGAGCCTCTAGCTGCTGTAAGAATACAAACAATTCATAATGATGTAATTCCAAGTGCCACCAACTGGGGCAGTGTCCCATAGATTTAAGTGTGTAACTGTGATGTTTGCCCTCTTAGCTGACATATTAGAGCCTGAATGGAGGACTCTAAAGCTAAAAATATGAGCTAAAGAACCAAGACTCTGCAGGTAGGAGCAGTAGCAACTCATATCCTTTGTGGATTGGCACACAGAGGAAACTGTAATCCGCTGGTAAGTGTTACATGAGCAAATGTTCAGTCTTGGGAAGAAATGCTATACTGTCAGTCTCTGTTATACAAGGTTCTGCGTAGAGGCAATGCTTTTTGGCAAGGGAATTGTGTGAGTGGCTGGAGAGTTTTGGTCTTTGTTTTGGTCTCCAATTAGAGTCAATATTTGAGGTCGATTCCTGCTCTCTTGGGAGCGTGGCAGTGCTATTGGGCTGAGGGTCCTGAAAGAAAGGTTTGGCTTGCATTCTGCTTGACTGTATCTCTTCCTGAAATGGTGTATGTGCATAAACTGGACAGGTTCCACATAGAATGTACCCAGGCTCCATTTCATGGCTTTCTCCTTTGTCAGGCAGCCAACTTGCAAGGGCATGGATTACACTGCTACGTGGCTGAGGGGTGATGCTGGTGTTAGAAGATAGGGCAGCACACCTAGCTTGATGTTAGCATCAAATGTAACCTCAAAGTTCACATGATTTCTCTAAGAACACATATATTTCTTTTCTTCATGAGGAAGACAAGCCCTTGTGGCCTTCTGGGAAGAATCTACCAAGCTATTTTTTTCCTATCTTAATATGGACAAACCCAGCTTCTTAATGAGCATTGTTGGTAGCTCAATACTAAACAGTAATATCATTCTGACCACTACTAGAGAACATTCAAAGGACTGGATGTATCTTTTATTTTGTTACAAAGACTTCCTTAAATATATATCAGCACAGTTGTATTTAGAATTGAATCCAGGTTCTCCCGAAAGGTTTGCAAACCTTCTGTTGAACTGGAGTTCACATAACAAGACCTGAAAGCAGGCATGTTTGCTTGGCTTTGCATTTCATTTGGAATATTTTGCACAGGTCTATTGTTAACTAATGTCCACACGGGGTTACTCTGAGACCACCAAACTTCATTTCAGTTGTGATTTACACCACAGATAACTTCATCTTTCAGAGATAAAAGGCTAGAGTGCAGGGAATTGACCAGCACTCTGACAGAAGGTGAGGGCACTTGGAATCTGCCATGAAGTGTTCAGCATCTTTTAGTATCAGGCCTGTAGCGTTTGTCACTTAACATTTCATTTTAGCAACAATGAACACTCACTGGGTTTAGAAAACATTTTGATAGCCAACTTAAAGATCAAAAAGGGGCAGATTAACTTGTGAGCATGGCAATGTTTGGCTGATATAGCTGCTAAATCAAAACTGCAAGTTCTGCTGCTTTTTCCCCCTTCAGCAGGAAATGTCCCCTCCTTCACAATAAAGATTTTTTTTTCATGTGGTTGCAATAAGACAACGCCAATGAAAGTGGTTGTCATGAGATAATCACACCTCTGGGGGATTATAGGCATCTGGCTATGATTCATAAAATCCCACAAGGATTGATTCCCCCCCCCCAACCTGCTTAAAGATAACCACACCTCCTGCTGTGTTTCATGACTTCAAAAATACAATCCACGTGATTATTATGTACAAATATTATTTACTTTGATTTATTTTGTTTCACATTTTAACTAACAAACAGATTTAACACCAGTGTTTCAAGGAGTTCCACTGCCAAGAATACGCAAGCAGCTGATGATTATTTCACAATATTTCCTGAGCACCCCAGACTACTGTCTCCTTACCAATATGAATTAATGAGGTATGCTGACCTCTTTTTTTAAAAGGATGTTTGATATCTCCCTTTGATATGTATTTTGTTGTAACACTAACATTATTGAGACATATTATGGCCACACTCTTTCTTTTATGATACTTCCTGTACCATATCTTAACACTAAAATGGCTTGGCTTATCCTAAAGACACTAAAAAACCCTGTTAATAAACACTGGAATATCTACTGCCAACTGTGCATAAACATAAAATCCTAAAATAATCTGGACAAGATTTTGTTCTCCCTCAGTGCCTCTTTCTCTTCTTCATTCTTTTTCTCCATTAACTGTAAAATTCTTAAGTGAAAAATGAAAAATTGCTGCTTTCCTTCATTTGTGTGTGTGTGTGTGCCTTCTAATAAGCTCTTTGACCAGAGATGAGAGTTACTTCAAGTCAGAAAAAGTAGGCGAAACTGTAGAACAAGATTTGCTGAAGGCATGAAAAGGTTTAATTTAAACATGTTTTACTCTGACTTTGACTACAGATCTCAACATTTAGGTCTATGAAGAATCTGGATGTAACTTCTCTGACAAGGGTTTAACAATCCACAAGGAATCTTGGATCTCCCCCCCCCGTTTCTGGGGCATTTTTGTTTTTCTGTTTTGCACATTTTTGTGCCCCTGCTACCCCCATTTGTGAGCAGATTTAAAATGTTTGATGTTCTTAGTAAAAAATGGGAAGTAATTAGTAGCAAGAATTACACAACCATCTAAAAGGTAGCATTAAGTTGGAACTACAAAAGCATGAGTGTGTGTTGTGTTTGAGCAAGAGGGAAAGAGATGCAGAATGTGGCATTAATATAATGCACTTTGCACACTGTAAGTGCTTTGCTGTTTCTTGAAATTCCCTAACAAGGTGAGTGAAACTATTCTAAGAGCACTATTATCAGGAGACGCCTTTGTACTGATCTATCCTGAAGAATAACCCCCAGAAAGGTAAGGATAGGAGCAGGGGGGAAAAACAACTTTCATATATTTGTTCAGCCACACAGAGCAGCCCTGACTTCTGAACATTTTTCCCCAATTATTTTTGTAAAGTATTGATCGCAATTTAATTTTGCAGTCCCAACATGAGAGGCGCTTCATGCTGAAATGTCTCACAGGAGATTGTAATCAGGGTCTAGCCTGAAGGTGAAGCACTAGTACATAGGTTTTACTCTATTCCTCCACTCTTCATCAGCTCTGGGATTGGAGCAGAGGGCATTCTCAGGCAGATTAATTTTTGACGATGGGATCGATGGAAGATGTTTTTTCCTCCTGACATTGAGTCATCTAATTTGCTGTTTATCTTTGGCTTATTGAGTTTTGAGCATTGTTAAATCATACCTTTCAGCTGTTTAATTTCATATGTGAATTTTGCATTCCCCTCTTGTACTTTGGCATAACTCTTTTACCTAAAATGAGCAGGGTGATGGGCCTTTTTTTGACACCAGGTTAGTGCTTTTGAGTCTGTTAAGTACTCCAAGGTAATGTTATAGTACTTTCTAGCCTTTTTTCTTTGCTTGTGGCCATAGATCAGATCATCTCTAGGGAAATCATTACTTGCCATCATTATTATCCCTAGCACCTTCATCTATTCTCCCTTGTTTCCTGACTCCATTGCTTGATGAAGTGCCTCAATGTGAGGACACCTTTAACTCAGGTCTAATAATTAACCCCTTCATTGCTCAGGCTGGATCATTTTTTCCCCATTCTCCTTGATAACTTGTAATCTACGAGGATAGCTTTTGAAGCAGTTGATAGTAACAACATACTGGAGCTAGCTGTGCTCTTATTTTTTTACAGTAAAGTGCACATTTTGCCAACCATATTGATAGTCATAAACAAAATGTTCTCAGCTGAAGAAAATTGGCTTTTATTTAACCTTCAGCAAAGGGTAATATACTATTACATTTCATTGTTTATGGAAAATCAGACTGCCCTCCAATTTGGGCCAAATTCAATGCAGCCTATGAAAATTCCACACGGTTGTAATATTGTATTATACCTATTCAATGTATACACATGTATGTAGAAGTATTCATATACTGTGGTAATGGTTAAAATGAGTACAGATGTGATTTTTTTTTTTTAAATTCTTTTCATGGAAAGATTGTAAAGTGGAGAAAAAAAATCCCATCACTCTGATTCTAGACACAAGATCGCTAATGGTGAAAAAGAAAATGTGTCCATTTTAACTAGGAATTATCCTTTGTACAGGGCCAGATTGTTCTCCATACTGCATGATATATGAGAACGCAGGGAGAGAAAGCAAGGAGCCAGCTCCTTCCTCCCACCTTGCAGCTCTGTCTGAGGGGCCCAGCAAAGTCTATCTTTCTGTTCTTAGCTTATAAGGACAGAGTGATTCTCCCATTCACCACAGCACAATGAAACCTATAGGAGGCAAGGATAGAGTCATGGTTGTTGTATTCCCCAGAATTCCCAGGGAGCAGTGCAACCTCTTAGGAACTCGTGCCTCTGTAAGAGTCTTCCAGGTTGAGGAGTGTGAACACAATGGGTATGTCTACACAGGGTTCTTATTTCGAAACAACAGAGGTTGTTTCGAAATAAGAAGTGGCATGGCCACACGACGCACGGCCATTTCGAAAGAAGCAAACCGCCAATCTTTAAATGATCTAAAGTCATAAGATTTCCAACAGAAGGCTATTCACTATTCTAACTTCTTCCTTCAGTAAAAGCATGTAATTTTGCTTCGCTAGAAGCATCTGTGAGCAACATTTCACTTTGTGCTCTACAGCTGTCAGGGGTGGGGATGGGGATGGCGTGTAGGAATCAATGGCTCCATGTCAAGTTGGCAGGCAGTAACAAGTGGTGTGCCCCAGGGGTCGGTCCTGGGGCCAGTTCTGTTCAATGTTTTCATTAATGATCTGGATGATGGGATAGATTGCACACTTAGTAAGTTTGCAGATGATACCAAACTGGGGGGAACGGTAGACACCCTAGAGGGCAGAGACAGGATTCAGGGAGACCTAGACAAACTGGAGCAGTGGGCCAAGAGGAATCTCATGAGGTTCAACAAGGATAAGTGTAAAATCCTGCACTTGGGATGAAAAAACCCCATGTACTGCTACAGGCTGGGGAGTGATCAGCTAAATAGCAGCACTGGAGAAAAGGACCTGGGAGTCATGGTGGATGGGAAGCTGGATATGAGTCAGCAGTGTGCTCTTGCTGCCAAAAAGGCTAATGGCATACTGGGCTGCATCAGAAGAAGTGTTACCAGCAGATCGAGGGATGTGATCATTCCCCTCTATTCTGCACTAGTGAGGCCACATCTGGAATACTGTGTCCAGTTTTGGGCTCCCCACTACAAAAAGGACATGGACAAATTAGAGAGAGTCCAGAGGAGGGCAACCAAAATGATCAAAGGGCTGGAGCACAAGCCCTATGAAGAAAGACTGAAGGAACTAGGCTTATTTAGCCTGCAGAAGAGAAGACTGAGGGGGGATTTGATAGCAACCTTCAACTACTTGAAGGGTTGCTCCAAGGAGGAGGGAGCTCGACTGTTCTCGGTAGTAACAGAGGGCAGAACGAGAAGCAATGGTTTCAAGTTACAGCTGGGGTGGTCCAGGCTGGATATTAGGAAAAACTTCCTTACTAGGCGAGTGGTGAAGCATTGGAATAAGTTGCCTAGGGAGGTGGTGGAATCTCCATCTCTGGAGGTGTTCAAGTCCCAGCTGGACAAAACACTGACTGGGATGATCTAATGGGAGTGGTCCTGCTTTTTTTGGCAGGGGGTTAGACTAGATGACCTTGTGGGGTCCCTTCCAACCCTATGATTCTATGATTCTATGATATTTAAGCAAATCAGGGGTTTAGGTGCTCAACTCCAATTATCTTTCAACTCATTGCCTAACTCCCTAAGCACTTTAGAAAACCCTGCCAGAAAGACCTCAATCCTGGGAGTGGATTTGTGCGGGCAGATGTTTATGTCCATGTGAAGTATGGGTGAAAACCATGGGTCTTCAGTAGGACTTCATGTAAGCACAGGGCCAATCCATGGGATCTGATAGCTGGATCAGGGTGATCTGGATGTGTGTTCAGAGCTGTAGTGATGAAGGTGTAAATTTGAAGGCTGCCTGTCAGTATACTAGAACTAGCTGCTACTTGCTATCCCTTAAATTCTTGTGGTTCTCTTTCTGAGTAAATAAAAGCTTGAACCTCATTAAGGAAATGCAAGTGAGCATTTTGTAGTTCTTCAGTACCAGTATAACAGATCTCAATTTGAGCAAGTCAGGAACTGAATGTGTAATTAGTCCTTCTGGCTAAAGAAACAACAGCAACACCACCATGATCTTCCTGGCCTTCAAAAATTCCCCCGTTATAAAGTATAAAAGTAATCCATAGTGCAGAAGCATTTCTAAAAATATGTACAGTAAAATACTGCAGATAAAATATCTCTTGACTGACTCCAAAAGGGGTAGTTATCCCTCATTCTTTTCAGTCAAAAGGATGCTGGATGCTGCATCTTATAAACAGTGGGGAAGCAAATCAGGAAAAAGTAAAGGTAATGGGGTTTTCAGGGTTAGAACTACATGAAGAACTCCTTTGAGGCAGGCATTAGGAATTTTTGCATGACTTTTGTTTTAGACAAGATATGACCAGTTTCAAGACTGGGCTGAAGATCTGCAGTGAAGATGAGGCATGCTGATGGAGCAGTTTAAATCTTTAATGAAAGCAATGGAGGTGTGTGGAGTGGCCCTGCACAAATTTTGAACAGCAGTGACCATCCAGACACTAGAAAAGATGATGTTATGCAGTGCACTGGGACTCAGCGAACCTGGGTTTTGTTCTAAGCCACTGACTAACTAGGCTACTTTGACCAAGTCATTTCACCTCTGCGTGGATCTGTTTCGTCTTCCACACTTTTATTCATTGTTTTTCTGTTGGTCATGTCTATTTGGATTGTAAACTCTTCAGGACAGGAGCAGTTGCTTAATATGTGTTTGCATAATATTTTGGACAAAGAAGCCTCAATTTCAGCTGGGGACTATAGGCACAATATAAATACAAATAATCATATAGAAAAAAATGTTAAACACTACAAAGAAAACAACCTTTGGTTAGTTTACTTTTGGTTGGCGGTTAGGTGACCTGTATAAGAAGGGCCTGCATTGTTCTGTAAAAGCAAAGACAGGATTATTTAGTCCATTTTAGAAATGTG
Source organism: Podocnemis expansa (assembly GCA_007922195.1). Classification (NCBI taxonomy): domain Eukaryota; kingdom Metazoa; phylum Chordata; order Testudines; family Podocnemididae; genus Podocnemis; species Podocnemis expansa. The sequence goes on along the minus strand of ML682017.1, from coordinate 17,792,579 downwards.
AAAATCATGGCCATTCATTCTTGATTTGAAACTGTGCTAGCACAAAAGCAGAGAACGATTTGGATGTGTTCTGAGGGTCTGTATTGCTTTAGGGTCATATGAAGCAAGCAAATCCATAGGGCACAGCAGTGGAAAGTAAAAGCAATCACAGATGCAAGTATGCCACAGACTTGTCTAACTTCCATTAAAAAAAAAAACCAAACAGTTGATAGATCTGATAATTTCTGTCCTCTTACATTAATACACTAATGCGAGGAGCCTGGGAAATAAGCAAGAAGAATTGGTAATATTAGCGCAGACAGGGAACTATGATATTATAGGAATAACAGAGATGTGGTGGGATAGCCTGCACGACTGGAGCTCTGCCATGGATGGGTATAAACTGTTCAGGAAAGACAGGCAGGGAAGAAGAGGGGGAGGAGTAGCGTTATATGTAAAAGAGCTCTATGACTGCTCAGAGCTCCATTATGGAAGTGGAAGCGTGCCAGTAGAAAGTCTGTGGGTTACATTGAGAGGGGAAGGCAACAAGGGGGATGTTGTGGTGGGTGTCTGCTATAGACCACCAGACCAGAAGCAGGAGGTGGATGAGGTGTTCTATGGACAAGTAGCAGAAGCTTCTAGATCACAGGCCCTGGTGCTGATGGGGGACTTCAATTTCCCTGACATCTGCTGGGAGGCCAATACAGCTGTGAATGGGCAATCCAGGAGATTTTTAGAGAGCGTTGGGGACAACTTTCTAGTACAAATGCTAGAGGAACCAACTAGGGGCCTTGCAGTGCTCGACTTGCTGCTCACAAACAGGGAAGAATTGATCAGGGACGTAGAGGTAAATGGCAAGCTAGGCAGTAGTGACCATGACATGGTTGAGTTCAGGATGCTGATTAAAGGAAGGAAGGAAAGAAGCAAAACAAAAACCCTGGACTTCAAAAAAGCAGATTTTGGCTCCCTCAGGGAACTGATGGGCAGGATCCCTTGGGAAGCTAATCTGAAGGGGAAAGGAGCCCAAGAGAGTTGGCTATATTTTAAAAAAACTCTGCTAAGGGCACAGGAAGTTGCCATTCCAATTAGGAGAAAGAACAAACATGTGAGGCAGCCAGACTGGCTTAGCAGAGAACTCTGCTCTGAGCTTAAACATAAAAAGGAAGCTTACAGGAAGTGGAAGCTTGGTCAGATGTCCAAAAAGGCATATAAAGATATTGCTAGGGACTGCAGGGATAAAATCAGAAAGGCCAAAGGACAAATGGAGTTGCGGCTAGCGAGGGATGTAAAAGATAACAAGAAGGGGTTCTACAAGTATATTAGTAACAAAAAGAGGATCAGGGATGGTGTAGGCCCCTTGCTGAATAGGGCAGGCATCCTTGTGACAGAGGATGAGGAAAAAGCTGAAGTGCTCAATGCATTTTTTTCTTCAGTTTTCACAGGCAGGGTCAGCTCCCAGCCCACTACCATGGGTTTGGCAGATGGGAGAGAAGAAGACAGGCCCTTGGTGATGGAAGGTCAGGTTAGGGACTGCTTAAAGAAGCTGCAAGTGCACAAGTCCATGGGGCCGGACGAACTGCATCCTAGGGTGCTAAGGGAATTGGCCGACGAAATAGCTGCACTGCTGGCCATTATCTTTCAAAACTCATGGAGAACGGGGGAGGTGCCAGAGGACTGGAAAAAAGCAAATGTAGTGCCTATTTTCAAGAAAGGGAAAAAGGAGGATCCAGGGAATTACAGACCAGTCAGCCTCACCTCAATCCCTGGAAAAATTATGGAGCAGGTTCTCAAAGAATCCATCCTCAAACACTTAGAGGAAAATAAAGTGATCAGGAACAGTCAGCATGGATTCACCAAGGGTAAATCATGCCTGACCAACCTCATTGCCTTCTATGATGAGATGACTGAATTTGTGGATGTGGGAAGAGCTGTTGATGTGATATACCTTGATTTTAGCAAGGCTTTTGATACGGTTTCCCACAGCATTCTCATTGGCAAATTAAGGAATTATGGTTTGGATAGGTGGACTATAAGGTGGATAGAGAACTGGCTAGATCAACGGTTTCAGCGTGTAGGAATCAATGGTTCCATGTCTAGCTGGCAACCGGTCACGAGTGGTGTGCCCCAGGGGTCGGTCCTGGGGCCGGTTCTGTTCAACATTTTCATCAGTGATCTGGATGATGGAATAGACTGCATTCTCAGTAAGTTTGCGGATGACACCAAGCTGGGAGGACCAATAGACACATTGGAGGGCAAGGACAGGATTCAGGGAGACCTAGATAAATTGGAACAGTGGGCCAATAGAAACCTTATGAGATTCAATAAGGATAAGTGTAAAATCCTGCATTTGGGACCAAAAAACCCTATGCACTGCTACAGGCTGGGAAACATTCAGCTAAGTAGCAGCAGTGTAGAAAAGGACCTGGGGGTCATGGTGGATGAGAAGCTGGATATGAGTCAGCAGAGTGCTCTTGCTGCCAAAAAGGCCAATGGCATACTGGGCTGCATCAAAAGAAGTATTACCAGCAGATCAAGAGATGTGATCATTCCCCTCTATTCTGCACTGGTGAGGCCACATCTGGAATACTGTGTTCAGTTTTGGGCTCCCCACTACAAAAAGGACAGGGACATGCTAGAGAAAGTTCAGAGGAGGGCAACCAAAATGATTAAAGGGCTGGAGCACAAGCCCTATGAGGAAAGACTGGAAGCATTAGGCTTATTTAGTCTGCAGAAGAGAAGATTGAGGGGGGATTTGATAGCAACCTTCAACTACTTGAAGGGATGCTCTAAGGAAGATGGAGCTCGACTGTTCTCGGTAGTAACAGAGGACAGAACGAGGAGCAATGGTCTCAAGTTGCGGTTAGGGAGGTCGAGGCTGGATATTAGGAAAAACTTTTTTACCAGGAGAGTGGTGAAGTCTTGGAATGAGCTGCCGAGGGACGTGGTGGAGTCTCCATCTTTAGAGGTGTTTAAGGCCCGGCTGGACAAAACCCTGACTGGGATGGTTTAAGTGGGAGTGGTCCTGCCTCTGGCAGGGGGTTGGACTAGATGACCTATGACGTCCCTTCCAACCCTAGGATTCTATGATTCTATTATTCTATTTAAAGCAGCTGCTGGTTTTGCCTAAGTTTTCAACTGCATAGTGGCAGAATTGTGGATCTCTGGTTTCCTAAGTCAGACAGCAAAGAAATTAATAATATTTTAAGGGAAGCAGAGGTGCAGATTCTACATTTTCAGGTGTGAAAGCTCTGAATGGAAGTCATGAGTACAAGGAACTTGGAATAAGGACTGAACAATCACAAGTCTCTGACTTCCTGGTGCACCAAAGAGCTGGCATTTTTTTCTCTTTTCATATGAAATTCTTGTGTTCTTTTGTTTGTGGAAACCCCTGCTGGGTAACAGAGGAGAAGAATCCACCCTCCCATCTCTGACTCCAGTTGAGACACTACAGATTTAATTTCAATAGCTTAATTCCACCAGGTTGCTTACTCAGAGTATAAAATGCTCTAAGGCTGATAAGCAAGGCTGGCCCAACCTTATAGGTGAACTAGGTGGTCTCCTAGGGTGCCAGGCTTTGAGGGGCACCAAATTAAACAGAAATGAATTTTTTATGGTTTTGAAAAAAATATATATTATCTCTAACAAAATGTGGAGTGGGGGGTACCAAAGTTATAATTTGACTAGGGTGCTGAAAACCCTTGGGCCAGCCCTGCTGGTAAGTGCCAAAATCCCTATTTTTGTGTTAGTCTGACTTTGCTTTGTATTTCTATGTGAGCCCTTGCTGCATGATTCTCCTACTTGGGAAAAGGAAGTATATTGCAGATTATAGGTAGGTATTGGTTAGAACTATTTAATGGCCTAAAGTCTAGTGTCGACAGAACTGTGAACCTGCAGGAGAGGACCCTGGCGGAAGAACATATTTTTTAGGCCTTGTCTACACCAGCACTTATCCTGGCAAAAATTTTGTTACTCAGGGATGTGAAAAAACACTGCTGACTGGCATAAATTTTGTGGACAACACTAAATTGGTGGGAGATGCTCTCCCACTGACACAACCAGGGCTGGCTCAAGGCCTGGGACAGCCACCCTTCTGGCCCCTCTCATTGCCCTTTCTCCACTGCCGCCGGGGGGAAGAGGGTCAGGGGCTTTGGGGCCCTAGCTGGTACTGCAGAGGGGGCTTCGGGGGGCATGGCCAGCACTGCTGCTGGAGGCTTGGGGGGAAGTGGCCAGAGGCCATGGTACTCCTTCCCCATCCGTGGGCTGGCTAGTAAGCAGACCAGTGAGCCCAGTGGCTGAGCAGGCAGGCTGAAGTTGAGGGGTAGCAGCTACCACTCAGGCTTGCTGGGCTGGATTTTTGGGGGGCAATGGAGCTCCACTTTAGGCTGGGGCCTGGAGCTGCAGCCCCTAATGCCCCGACCTCAATCTGGCCGTGGACATAACTTCCAGTGCAAATTTCGGTGGGTTTGTGATGTCAGAGTGAGAATTCTCTCCTGTCAACACACCATGGCTCCACAAGTGCTCTTAGAGCACCATGGCTGTGCCATTCATTGTAAGTCTTAACTGTGGACCAGCACCAGTGTCTCTGAGGAGCTTAGGAGGATGGGTATGTGATAAATTATCACACAAATTATTTCACTCTGAAGACCCAACTTGAAATTTTGGCTTAGGTGATGCGTGAAAGTGAATCTGAGTTGTCTGAAATCAGTCCCAAGTGGTACACACTACAGAACTGCCCTGCCATATTATAGCACTGTGACTAGCAGCCTGACTTAAGAAAGTAAAACAAGAAGACTCGTAGTGGCTCTGGCACAACAATTGAAATAGACAGGCCTGAAGAGAGTTTAGGTTCTGATCCTGAAAATGAGCAGTCACAGAAGGTGTGAAATCTTAGGGCTGAAAAGTCTGACTGATTGCAGGAGGACCAGAATTTTACCCCAAAAGTCCAATTTATAGCAAGAGTTAGCAGGGCTAGCTCCTTAGAGATGCATCCAGCTAAATCCACTTGGATGAAGTTTGGATCAGGATCTGGATGGTCACATGAGATATTATTGAACGTTAACTCATTATGAGCTAGAATAAACAAGACTGTGAGCAAAAGTTCAGTGCGCCACAAGACTGTAAGCTCGATAACCCATAGTATGGCCTACATGGGCAAAAGCTCCACACAGAATTCAGATCAGCCCATGAATGTAATTTGCAGAGGGAACTGAAGCCAAATATTTTTATAATCCATTTGCCTTTGCTCATAAAGAGCTAAGAGTAACTGTGCTCAAAGGTATGTCTACACTTTGAGCTCAAGGTGTAATTCTTAGCTTGAAGAGAGCTAGTCACGCTTGCTGTCAGACCTTAAGCAAATATTTGGCATGGCTAGCATGTCCCGCTGTTTATGCCACCACAACTTCCTTCTAACATAAGTAGGCCTCCCCAAGTTAGGAACACACCCCCAGATTGAACAGTAGGCTCTAGAGAAGAGTCCAAACTCTAATTGAAGTTAATGGAACTTCTGGCATTGACTTCAGTGTGTCTGGGATTTCATCTCAAGTTCTTAAAAAGTTTAAGCATTTTATTCCAAAATGGAAGGCTGTATAAAAATAGGTGTGCTTTTGCTACACAGGGCAGAAGCTTGGACAAAACACAGAAACCTTTCATAGTGCCTAGAATGAACAAGCAGAGCCATGACATCAATAAGAGCAAGCACATCAGTAGCTGGAATTTTAAACAAGAAGCTTTAGGAAAAATACAGTTAATGTCTGGAACAGGTTTTGTAGCTGGTATGGCAGATCCAGTGGATGTCTGCAAATGCAAGTCACCTAGCCATGAAACTGTGGAATCACGATGCAAGGAATAGCAATGATAAAATTCCCGTGGGTGAAAAGGGAAGCACCATAAGAAGTGCCTCCTAAGAGTCCTAGCTTCCCTGGGCAGAAATGAGGCAGGCAAGGGAAAACATAGGACAGGCATCTGGCCCTCCTGGAAATGGAAGGAAGAAAAAATAGTGGGATCAAGTCTATTAAAGGAAAGGAATCAGTGAGCTGCCAGTTTCCTAGGATCTATTATCCAAAGACAATTTTCATGAATAGCCTTGAACTGTTCACTTCAAGATCTACAAAACTGGGTTAATTTAAAACTGATAGAGGGGTGAAGGTGGAATTTGGAAAGCAACTCTGAGGGAGATGAGGTCCAGCCTGTAGCAGAACTCAGTAGCCTGTGGGGATAGATGAGTTACTTGGAACACAATGGTAGAACTAGATACATTTGACACTTCGTCATAATGAGACCTTTGCAAATAATCTCCTAAACTGAACCACTGGCATGAAATTTAGGTGAATTTAATAAAGAGAGTAGAAAGTTGAGATGGTGACTGGCAAAATTGTCTGCTTAAGAGAGCTAGAGCAGACTGTGCTGAGAAAGGGGACCATGACCTATTCAGCACAGCCCAGAGACAGGCAGTCCCCTTCATTTCCAAAGAACAGGAGGAAGTGGACGGGACAGAGAACAGTAATGTGGATCATTGAACACATTGCTGTACCATAAAGGTGGAAAGGCCCTGTGGGACTGGTAATGTGGGGGAGAAACAGGCACAATACATACATAAAATGACAGAGAGACTCAGTGAAACAGTAAGGTGGGAAGGATATACTGGAATATTATGCATCTTGAACAATGGAAATATTGAATTTAGTATTTAAAGCTAATCACTTCAGTTGCCAAGTTACTTAAACATGGTCACACATACACACACAAGAAAGAGAGAGCGAGACAAACAAGGAATCTGGTGGCACTTTTAAAGACTAACCATGTTGCCAAGTTTGCTCACGTATCTGCACAAAAGACAGCATCATAGGACCTAATCAAGCCAGCTACTTCATCAACAGCTCATTCACCTGCTTGTCCACCAATGTGATTTATTCCATCATGTGCCAAAATGCACACCCTGCTGTTTCTGCTGCTCTCATGTGATCTGGACCCTACAGCTCTATCGCTGCAGCCTTACTCCTCATTCCTTCTTCACTTCATTTCCCATAAATGAGCAGTGTCTCCCTCCTGCTGGGACGGATGTGCCCACAGTGAAGAATTTTTAACTCCCTATCCAAAGGGGGGAGTTGGGCAGCTGCAGCAGCAGTGGGTGATCCTCACATTCCCATTCTCAGCAGTCCAGAGTAGCAACACTCCAGTGCTGTGCTGGCAGCAAGGAGGGGGCACTAGCTATTCATTAATACACAGAGCAGCTATTCTTATTGGCACCTTTACGCTCAGTAGGCGGGATGGAGTAGAGCAGCCAAATAGACAAGGATTTTCTCAGGCTAGAGCATTTCCCAGTAGACCTGTTGGAAGGTCTGCATGGCCAATCTCCTGGGAAGCCCATGGAGGTGGCAGAAGTGTGAAAATAAATTTTCTAAGTGAAGTGGTGCAACAATATTCTGTGCTGTAGATTTTACTCATAAAGATCTTACTCCTTGTCTTCTTCAGATATCTTCTCAAGGCTTTTCTCTACCGTATGCAATCAGCCAATTAATAATGGTTCAAGAGCCAGATGGGAAGAATTGGCACCTACTTTATATAGTTGAAATTGTCACACAACATTGTTGGAGGTATTTTAATATGGCTAAATGTAAACATATACTGTGGCAAACTGACAATCTCTTGTCATATCCTGAAGAAACCGTACAGAATTGAAGTTAAACCTTCTTGAATTAGGGTTAAAACATTTAGGTATACTGTATTAAAATACATTTTTTTAAATATGTTAGCATGGTATTGTATTTGCCTTGTCTACTTGGGAGAGGAGTACTCTATTGAGATTATCAACCTCTAGAACCCCAACTGCCCCCCCCAAACAAAGATGTGTGTGTGTATTCTAGTTGAGATTTGATCCTCCAGGAACTAACATGTAGAGACTAGGATTTGGAAAGAAGATTGCTTGGCTTTGACCTAGCTGTGGGCCTTCTCTCAGATCCAGCAAACACATATAGCCCCTGGTTCATAGAGGACCCTTGTCCTTAGAGTAAGATTTGTAAGGACTGGGCTGAATAAAATTGGATACATGTTCTGATCTGAAGTTGTGACCACACAGCAATACCCTTCAGGTCAGGGGGACTGAAGGACTGCTCTCGACAGAATCCATGTTACAATTAATTCTTGCAAGCCTGCAATATGTGTGTGGATTCTTTTAATGTTTTTAGCATGTTCTGTATTGATTTTTACCTTAAGACTAAAGTAGGCTTGCATAGCACATGCTGGAAGGTACCTTCTAACTGTGTCATTTACACCTGTTAGCAGTCTCTAAAAGAAAAGTGAACAGGTGTCCCTGGGCAACTTACTTGTGCTGGAAATAACACAGCGACAGGGACTGTGAAGCACAGAAATATGCCAGTCAGAAAGGAAAGGGACATGTCTAGATTGGGTGCTCTTGCTGAACCACTGAGGGGAAGCACAGATGCAGAACTGTGACATGAACATCTAGGAATGGAGGCCATACTTACACGATGGGGACTTTACCTTAGGCAGCTGTTACTTTCAAAGAAATTTGGGGATCGTGGTGGAGAGCCAGCTGAACATGAGTTCCCAGTTCGATGCTGTGGCCAAAAGGGCTAATGTGATCTGTGGATGCATAAACAGAGGACTCTTGACTAGGAATAGAAAGGGAATCTTATCTCTGGTTTTGGCACAGGTGCAATAGCTGCTGGAATACTGTGTCCTGTTCTGGCACTCACAATTCAAAAAGGATGTTGATAAATTGGTGACAAACCATGAGTATGTTTAAAGGATTAGAAAAATGCTTTACAATGACAGACTTAAAGAACTCCATCTACTTAGCGTAACAAAGAGAAATTTAAGGAATGACTTGATTATAATCTATAAGTTATCTATAGAGGAAACAAACATTTAATAAAGAGCTCTTCAGTCTATCATAAAAATAAAGGTGTAATATGATCCACTGGCTGGAAGTTGAAATTTCTTTTAGGGGTGTATCTATTAATAGAGATTTTCTGTTCCTAGAAAGGAGACAGAAGAGGATGAAATATGGGTAGGGTCTGATGAGAAATAGTCAAATGAAAGAGTCACAGTCAATTACATCACATACTGCAAAAGCTAAAAAGCAACAATTTCTGAAGTGCTTATATATTAAAAGTGCTTATATATAAAGTGTATATACTTAAGTGCCTCATATTAAATGACAATATTGATACAATATGCATCACAGAAATTTGGTGGAATGAGGATAATCAATGGGACACAGTAATACCAAAATACAAAATATATGGGAAAGACAGACTAGGTCGTACTGGCAAGGGAGTGACACTGTATATGAAAGCAAGTGTAGAGTCAAATGAAATAAAAAATCTTATCTGAGCCAAACTATGCCATTCAATCTTAGAGTAAGCCACCTGACCTGGATGGTGATAATGACTGCAAAATGGTTGAGGACAATAGAGAAGCTATAAAAATAAAAAACAAACTAATAATGAGGGATTTCAATTATCCTCATATTGACTGGGTACATGTCACCTTAGGGTGGGATGCAGAGATGAAGATTCTTGACACCTTATATGACTGATTCTTGGAGTAGCTAGCCCTGGAACCTGCAAGAGGAGATGCAATTCTTGATTTAGTCCTAAATGGAGAACAGGATATAGCCTAAGATGTGAAAATAGTATGCTTGGTAATAGTGACCATAACATAAAAAAATTAAACTTCTTTATGGGGGGAGGAACATCAAAGCAGTTGATCCTATAGCATTTAATTTCAGAAAGGGGAACTATTAAAAATAAAGAAGTTAAACAAAAATAGAAAGGGTACAATGTCCTTAGTGAAATCCCTGAAACCTACATGGAACCATTCTAAAGACAGCATAATAAAGGCTCAGTTTAAATGTACACCCCAAATTAAACAACATAGTAAGAGGACCAAAAAAAGTGCCACTGTGTCTGAATGACAAAATAAAAGAAGCAATTAGAGGCAAAACGGTACCCTTTAAAAAGTAGTTGTTTGAGGGAAACAGAAAGGAACATGAATGCTGGCAAATGAAGAGTAAAACTATAATTAGGAAGAACAAAAAGGAAATTGAAGAACAGCTAGTCAAAGACTCAAAAAGTAACAGCAGAAAAATATTTAAATAGATCAGAAGTCAGAAGTCTGCTAAGCAGCCACTGGGGCCATTGGACAATCAAGATCCTGAAGGAACACTCAAGAAATATAAGGCTAGTACAGAGAAACTAAATGAAATCTTTGCATCAGTCTTCACTGCTGAGGATGTGTGGGAGATTCCCAGACCTGAGCATTCTTTTTAGGTGACAAATCTGAGGAGCTGTCCCAGACTGAAGTGTCATTAGAGGAGGTTTTGAAACAGTAATAAATCGTCCGAATCAAATGGCATCCACCCAAGAGTTCGGGAGGAATTCAAATGCGAAATTGCAGAACCACTAACTGTGGCATCTAACCGATAATTTAAATCAGCTTTTATACAGATGGCTGGAGGATAGCTAATGTGACACCAGTTTTTAAAAAAAGGATCCAGAGGTGAACCTGGAAATTACAAGTCAGTAAGTCTGACTTCAGTACCAGGCAAATTGGTTGAAACTATAGTATAGAACAGACTTCTCAGACACATACATGCATATGACTTGTTTGAGGTGAGTCAATATGGTTTGTGTACAAGGAAGTCATGCCTCACCAATCTATTTGAATTCTCTGAGGCACTCAACGGGCATGTGGACAAACCAGCGGATATACAGTATGGGTACTTAGATTTTTCAAAAAGCCTTTGATGAGTTCCCTTAGCAAGTCTCTTAAACAAAGTCCACTCTCATGGGATAAGAGGGAAAACCCCTCCCCCAACCCCAGCTCAGTAATTGATTAAAAGACAGGAAACAAGGGATAGGAATAAATAGTCAGTTTTCAAAAGGGAGACTGGTATCCTCCAAGGCTCTGTACTGGGGCCACTAATGTTCAATATATACATAAATGATCTGGAAAAGGGCTAAATAATGAGGTGGCAAAATTAGCAGATGATACAAAACTATTGAAGATAGTTAAGTCTGAAGCAGACTGGGAAGAATTACAAAGAGATCTCACAAAATTGGGTGACTATGTAACAAAATGGCAGATGAAATTCAACGCTGATAAATGCAAAGTAATGCACATTGGAAAACATACTCTCAACTATACTTGTAAATGATAGGGTCTAAATTAGTTGTTACTACTCAAGAAAGAGATCTTGGAATCATTGCATATGGTTCTCTGAAAGCATTTGCTTAAAGTGCAGCAGTAGTCAAAAAAGTTATCATAATGTTGGGAATCATTATGAAAGTGATAGACAATAAAACAAAAAATATCATATATCCTCTCTATAAATTCAAGGTATGCCCAGAGCTTGAATACTGCATGCAGATCTGGTCTCCCCATATTAAAAAATATATACTAGAATTGGAAAATATATAGAAAAAGACAATAAAAATGATTGGATGTTTGGAAAAGCTTCCATCAGAGGAGAGAATAAGATAAACTTCCATCTGAGAAGAGATTAATAAGAATTTTCATCTTGGAATATAGACAACAAAAGAAGGATATGACAGCAGGCTATAAAGTCATGACTTGTGCAGAAAAAGCAAATAAGGAAGTGTTATTTATGCCTTCTCATAACACAATAACTAGAAGTCATGTAATGAAATTAATGGACAGCAGGTTCAAAACAAACAAAAGGAAATATTTCTTCACACAAAGCACAGCTAACCTGTGGAATGCCTTGTCAAAAGCTATTGAAAGGTGAAGACAATAATGGGGTTCAAAAAACAACTAGATAATCTCCTGGAGGATAGGTCCAGGCATTGCTATTAGCCAGGATCCTATAGTCTCTATGGCTATGTCTACACTAAGAAGGTTAGTTCAAATTAACGGAATTTGAACTAATTAATTTGAACTAATAACGATTAGTTCAAATTAAGTTAATTCAAATTAACATGGCCCCACTAGAAACCTTAATTTGAACTAGCATGTCCATGCTTAGGACTTGCTAGTTTGGGTCAGGTAGGGAAAATCAAGCCATGGTTAGTTCGAACTAACAGTTAGTTCAAATTAACACAGCTACACTGGATTAATTTGAACTAATGAGTTCAAATTAACCATTACTTCTAACTTATGGAAGATTTTATAACTTTGAACTAGGCTTTCTTTAATTTGAACTAAGGGAATTCCTTAGTTCCAACTAATGAAAGCTAGTGTGGACATGCACTAATCTGGTTCAGATTAAGCTTCCTTAATTCAAACTAAATTGTAAGTGTAGAGATACCCTATGTGGATTTCTTACATGGGTAGCATAGCGAGTAGTATGCAGCCAGTAAGTGAAAGTGGGCATTCATATTACGTCTTTGGCGTTCTTTAGGAAATGCAATGTACACTCCCTGGTGAAGATGTGCTGATCAGGGTAAAAAGTTAAGAGATGACATGACCCAGGCCTCCTGGAATGACCTTCTGAATGTGCCAAAATCAGGGCAAGCTGCAAAACCAGGGGCCAAACCCCCAAACCACTGATGGATGGTACTTAAACCAGTCTCCCAGTAAGTAACAAAACATGCTTCTGATTCCCCAATCTGGTCATCACCAAGCGTAACAAAATAGAAACAGCTCCCTTTGTTGCACATCAGCTCCTCTGGTCCCTACCTAGCCACTGGGTCTTTAAAAAAAAATAGGTTCTCCTGACCCCAAAGCATCAGCCACATCACCCAGAACAATATAGGCTTGGATCTTACCCAAAGAAAACAAACAAAATATGAGAGATGTTAAAGGATCAAAGTGAATCACATACATACAAATGATTTAGAGTCCATCGAAATCAAGTCCTTGAAGAGTTTGCAGTTTAGTTCAACTCCTCTGGTATGCACCCAGCACCTGGGTGGGTCTCAGTCCTTTGTTCAGTGCAGCAGACTAGTTCTAGAGGAGGGTGTTGCTTGCAGGTTGCAGACTGAAGACTGAAAACAAAATGGAGATGGGGCAACTGCCTTTTGTCACCTCTGACTTCCCCCATGCTCCCAGAGTCCTTGCCAAATCAAAATGGAGGCGAGTCACATGGTCAGCATGGGTGACTGGTCGAACAGGTTTCTTCCTAGGCCCAGTGTAGCTGGGAGTTCCTTTAATGGGCGATTAAGAGGACAGTGGTTTTACAGACACCCAGTCTTGGATTGCCTTAGAATCAAATAACTTGCAACACATAAAAAAAAAAATACAATCCTAATTTCTAATACAGATATGATGCCTACATATAAACCATATAACCATTTCTAGCAGGTTACAACCTTTCTATTGGTACCAAATATGGCATATCACATATGGACTATTGCAAATATGAAATATTAATAAGAAAAATAATCATAAATAGCCCCTTAGACCCTAGACAGCATCACAGATGAATAACTTGATAGAGGTGGAACCAGCTGTCAGTGCCACCTGGCTGGTGACAGTGGTATTGGGCGTGCTGGTGGGTCTATCAGTGCACCTTCTGAATGTGCAGTTGAATGCATTGCCTCGTCCATGAGGTACTTGTGGAATCTAAGTTCTCTGGCTTCACAGATTTGCAACAGGAAGGACCTGCAGCCTGTGTAGTGGATGATGATGTGGCTGTCAGAGAAGCAATAAAGTAAACACTGGTGTTCATCGCTCACTGAGAAGGATTTTGGGCACAATGAGCAGTTCTTAAACTCAGTTGGTCAAGGCATGGTATCCTGTGATGGGTAGGATGCCCTGGATGAGTAGAACAATGGTGATGTTAACTATGCTAAGAATGTCCAGAGGGGAAGCCATATTAGTCTGTGTACAGCAAAAACAATGAGGGTATGTCTGCACTTAGTCTTTAAATCAAAATAATGCTGATTATTTAGATTTAAACATGGCATGTCCATACTATGTTTTCTTGTTTTGAAATAAGGAGCTCCCTCATTTTGAAATAAGGAAAGTCATTTCAATATAATAAAACCTAGTATTATATCAAAATGATGGTTAAAGTGAAACTGTTGTTTTGAAATAATGCAGTGTGGACGTGGTATTTCAATTTAACACTTTTGCCATTTTCCTTCCCAGGGTGCTGTCCTTTTTCTATACATTGAGTGAGGGCATGGCCCTTCTAGGGGGCCATGTTGCCACCCCTCCCAAGGTGCCTCTCTCCTAAATTAAACTAATGAGTCCTATCCATGAGCATGCAAGTTTGATTTGAGTTTCTAGTGGTGACATGTTAAATCAATTTAACGTAAATTGATTTAATGATTTTATTAAATCGATTTAATGTAAATCAATTTAACTGCCTAAGTGTGGACAGAGCCTGAGAGTCCCAATGGTCCCTCTAATTTTTTGTAGGCTGTGGTGTGCAAAAATTTCTTTGTGTGCACTAATATTAGCACTCTTAAATTTTTTTGTGCACACTTTATTTTGTTGTGTGTGCGGGTTTCATGATCTATGTGTGTGCGCACACACGCACAGTTTAGAGGGAACAGTGCCTGTGGCAGATTAAAGACTAACATATTTCTTCAGGCATAAGCTTTCATGGACTCTAACCCACTTCATTTCTTAGTATTTAAGGTGCCACAGGACTCTCATTGTTCATGCTAAGAATGCCAACTATAATTCCTATTAAGAGATACTATATACAGTCAAACCCAGAAGTAGTTTGATTTCTTAAGTAGATCAATTTATTAAGACCTACCCCAGCAAGAAGAGTACTGTCAGTCAAAGGGAGGGTATGTCCTATTGACTCTGCACTGGGGAAACCAGGGTCAACAGGCATTGGGAAATTGAAGGGAGATACCCATGTAACTGTACATAGCTTGCATCTCTCCCTTCAGCTGCTGCTGAAATCTGTGGCTAGTGTAGACCTGGCCTATATCATAAGTAGCTCAGACAGCTTCCAAAAGAAAACAAGTAGCATTCTGCAAGGCCTGAAAAAAGTGGGTGTTTCATATGGGATAGTTTAGTTTAGGAGAAGTCTAAAGACACATATGATATACAGTTAAAACAAGTTCTGAAGGCAGTTGAAGCTGTTGACCTAAAATTAAATAAAGAAACAAAAAGGCTGGTGAAAGCTCTCAGGATATATAACTGAGAAGGAGAGCAGGGGAGGGCAGTTTCAGAAAAAAGCCAAACACTCTAGTTGAAATGCCATCATTTAAAAATATATCAGAGCTGCTACATTTTCATGGCACAATAAAACTTTAGAATGAATTTATACCTAACCTGTCCTCAAAAAGCCAAGCTGTTTATTAACTGCTTGAAGTTAGGAGCTTAAATAACATTGATGACTGAATCTATGTGACTAGTCTCAGTTCACACAGGAAGTCTTTAGCTTAGCCGACCACTGAGCCTGGATGACTGACTACTTCTTGCCTACCTACACGAGGAGGGTGTAGTAAACTTTGGAAGCTGCCTTCTTCCTCCCCCCAAGCTGGGTCCTGCAGTGTGGGGGACTGCACAGAGAAAGGGTGCCTTGCAGCCCTGTGTGGCCACAATCTTGGCCCATGTGTGCAAGTACTTAATAATAGTTTGTAGGAGGGACTAGAGGCTGGACACTGATCAATTTGCATAGTTCAACAGAACCAGCCTTGAATTAAGGACAGAGCCCTTGTCAAATTGATATTTGAATACCCATGGGAGTTTGATATGCTGAGTTTAGTTTCTCTAGTCTCCTAATATGTACATAGTTGCCACATCACAATCAGCTCCATGAATGAAATTTGTGTAGATGGGCTATGTGTGAAGCAAGCAGTTGTCTTCTGAATCTCTCTCCTCCTCTGACATTAATTTATGAATAATACTTTCATCTAAGGTGCTTAGATATTTTCAACTGCCTGGGAGATAGGTCACTGTTCTTATTCCTCTTTTATCCATGAGAGATCTGAGGCCAGAGCACTAACATGACATATTAACTGTTGTACAGGAAATCAGTGTCAGAGCTACAAATGGAGCCCATGAATTTTGACTTCCAGCCCTGTGCATTAGCCTGAAGAGCATCCTGCTCCCATTTGTACTTACTCTTTACGCTCTTCTCTTGTCCTTCTCTTGGTCTGTCTTGCATCTCTCTGAGATTGCTGTTGTGCTTCTCTTCATATGCTACCCTGCCCTTTCTTCTTCCCTTCCATGGGATGATGAAATGTGCTGTTGTTTATGACGAGAAAGTGACAGAGTGGACCACCTTCCCTACTCTGCTATGACAAATGGAGGCAATAAGATGCAGAGAGAAAAGATATCTTATTTGTATGCTCAGAAACCCCAAAAGTGTCCTTAGTGGCTGGGAGAAGACGCTGAAGGTGAAAACTTCCTCACCAAATGCAGCCCTGCTTGTAAATGACATTTTATCTGGCATGACTGAGGGAGTGACAGCAGGGCCAAATCTGTGACTGCCACTCTCAATGAGTGGCAGGTGCCAGTTACATGTCTGTTGACAACAGTCCACCTGGTATCGTCACTTTCAAAATAAAGACACCCTCATCTTGCTAAGTATCTGGCTAGTGAAGTCCCAGGGGCATTTCCTAGACCATGTGCTATATAGGGGTAATTCCATTTAGGCTATTTAAAATACTGGTACACCTATTATGTTATATCTATATATCTCCTATATCAGTTGAACTGTAAAACCATTTTTGGACACCTGGACACTGAACTACAGTGTATGGCCTATAAAATGTGTGTAATAATTAATATTGAGTACACAAAAGTTCTTGCTAATATAATATACCATCTCTTTTTTCAGAATTAAAAAGCTTTACATACTCTTTCATCTGTCCTGGCGACTGGTGTATAAGTACTACCAATGACTTGTCTGACTGTGGTTAATATAGATATTAATGATTTAGATGGAAAGAAACACCTGAACAACAGGTGCATGTTACAAGTAAGAAATAAGTTGTTTAGCAAAGCCTACAACATAAATGTGTGGATAAATATAGTACTAGAAGTAATTATTTTTTAAAAAGTTAATAAAAATGCAGTCTTCCTTTCTGGGAGTACATGAATTAATTATGTGAGTAAAGAATATATACATTTTCTCTTAATATAACTATATCAATCATGGTTTTCATACTTCGTGTGTGTGTGTGTACATATAGCATACCACTCTGGAACATAAGTGAAGAAAATAATCTAATTTACATTGCCATAGGACTGCACTGCAGAAAGAACGTGTTCCCATGTTAAGACTTTGACAATACTTTTGTGCGAACCACTATTGGGTCTTGAATTGTCTCAGTGGGACACAAAGACAGATCCGTAGATTCTGTTAACATAGGTGCTCACTGCTTTGCTCACATCGTTTGTTTTATACATTTTTATTTAAAAGGACAGCCAAGGTGCGTTCATGGGGATGGGAGGGAGAATCAAATTATTAAATGCTCCTGATCTTGATATTCATGCTGCTGGGAGTCATTTACTTACGTGATTGTTTTTTTAAATTTGTATTAAACACACCCCTAAAGTGGTTGGCCTTCCACTGTGACTCTTTTTATTTCTTGTTATTTCTCAATGGCAACAGCAAATCACATCATTAACTATAAATTGCTCTTGGCTATTTCTTCAAAGTATTTTGACATTAGAGTTTGATTTTTCTCTAACATAATCTAGAGACTGCTTCCCAGTCATGGGATAAAGGGAATGTGAACAAAATATTAGGCAGCATTACTTCCATTTTTATACCTCTTCACACAATACCTGTGTTTGTTGCTTAAACTCAGCCACCTTGGCTATGCTTAAATGCTTTAGTTAGCTATTGTTCAGTGATCACATGAACTGTATGGCTTTCATGAAGTCAGTGAGCCTCATCCTACAATACCAATTGTAGGCAGTTAAAAAAAAAAAAAAAGAAAGCACTGAATTCCGATTCAGCTTTAATTGAGGTAGGCTGGAGTCAACCATGAAAACCCTTGCTAATTTAAGATGATTTTACCTTTATTGTTTTGCATGACAGGACCTGGAGCCACACAAAGTAAAGTGTGTTGGACTTACCATACATTCCTTTTCAGCAAACAGAATTCTTTTTAATTAAAAACATTTAAAAAAAATCAGTATGTGTAATTGCTAACACCTGCTATGTGTTACTAACAGATGTTTCTTACTTACCTAAGGGAACTGTTATAATTACACTGTAAGCTTATTGGAATGGCATTTAACCAAGATAGTTTAGGAACTTTAGGTGGTGACTTTGTAGTCTTTTATTAGGCTTGCCTCTCTCTCGCTCTGTTTTTTTTAAACACCTTTAGATGACAAGAGAGCTTGAAAATACCATAGTTGCCACCCACAATTCACAAACAGTAGCTTTTTAAAGCATGATTCAAACTGAAGTACCAAGCAGCTTTAGGTCAGAAAAAGAGTTTTTCCAGCAGTCTCAAGAGATCAATCTACATGACATGTTGCTTTGTGCATGGCCTCAAGACACCAATCGGCATTGTAAAGGAGTGCAGCTCTGGTCCCCTCAGAACCTCCCTCTCATCAATGGTGCTCTGGACAGGCCAAGGAGGGGGAAGAGACTGCCCACCTTAAGGTCACTGCACTATCAGGGCCCTTGACAAAGGAGCATAGTGATTACGGCAGCACATTTAAGAACTTTGGTAATGGTAGGTTTGAATGGCATAGATTCACAGTGTGATCTTGGGTGAATCATGTAACCTTTGTGCCTCAGTACTTCAATCTGTAAAACAGGGCGAATAGCTCACAGGGTGCTGGGTTGCATAATTCAATTGAAAGAGCTGCGTTTGTTTAGTCTAGAAAAGAGGAGACTGCGAGGGGACGTGATAACAGTTATCAAGTATCTAAGAGGTTGTCACGAGAAGGAGGGAGAAAAATTGTTCTCCTTAACTGCCAATGATAGGACAAGAAACAATGGGCTTAAATTACAGCAAGGGAGGTTCAGGTTGGACATTAGGAAACAATTCCTAACTGTCAGGGTAATTAACCACTGGAATAAGTTGCCTAGGCAGGTTGTGGAACCTCCATCAATGCAAGTGTTTAAGAGCAGGTTAGATGAGCACCTGTCAGGGACAGTTTAAGAGGGTACTTGGTCCTGCCACGAGTGCAGGGGACTGGACTTGATGACCTCTCATGGTCCCTTCCAGTTTCTATAATTCTATGATTCTAATTAAGTTTGCACAGAGATTTGAGAGTATTGGGTGGAAAGTGATATGGTACTTGCATGCATTAAAATATAACAAAAATCCTGCAGCACAAATGCAGTTCAATGCCTTCACACAACACTGGTTTTCAAGTTTTTGGGAAGTATTGTGGCTTCCTGTTTCTTTAAGCATCTGTGGAAAGCATGGTACTCTGTGTGCTGCCTTTGCATTGTCATTTATGAGACTAATCACACAGTTACCTGAAGGCATGTGTTAAATATGACATTGGTCTCTGCAAAATAATGGGCCAATTGCAAACAATGAATAAAGCCAGCCAGCTCCATTTATAACTGCTGTGTCAACGGAGCTGTGTTGTAATCAAAGTGATCTGAGGGTGACTCATTAATTAATTGATGTTCTTTTTTATTATGTGCTATTGAGTTAATGAGTAATTTGTGCTAGATAACTCTCTGAACACATTGATTATGTGAGATATTTTCTGGGACTTTCATACCAATGACATGCTGAATAGGTAGAAGATATTTGCTTTTGTATACTCATTATTTGCAGGTTCAAGATGAATATTAATCAGCAGAAGGGCAGTTTAAAAGTACTGGTTATACCCAACCTTTCCTTTAAGGCTTTAAGCAGACATGTCTTGGCTTTTAATGACTTAAACAGTATTGAAATCACTTCATTTGTAATACTTCTATCACCCACAACTGGCAGCTCCTAGAAAGAGTAGCCTATACAAAAGGTTTATACGAGGAACATGTTTGTACTAATGGCCTATTACTTCATGTATATTGTGTTTTGGTTTCTTTTTGCAATAGAAAAGCACACACTAAACAAGTTTTGGTCTGTATCACTGGGGTTGGGTGAAGAAATGTATATAAGTGAATATGTAATTGCCTTTTTATCTGAAGTGGTATTTAAAAGAATAAAAACACTACTTTTGCATACAGCACACACTTTTTGCTTTCTATAGTTTGAGTCATTAAAGCTTATTGTTTATTGAAACCACAACATCTCCAAAGCCAGTTTGAGAGGATTTAGGAGGAATTTTTTATTCATTAAACAACAAATGGATAAATTGATAATTTAGTCTGACAACAGCAGCACAGTTGAAGCTTTCAGAAGAATCAGTTAAATGTATAAAATTATACCCAGCAATCACTACAGACCTTCATTTTTTGACAAGATTTGTTCTAGGTACAGATGACTGTAAACTACCAACCGCTGAGAAAATTATAAGAAGCTGCTGCATATTATGTTGCAAAAAGCCTTTCAGTAGTTTTTATATACAGGCTTACCAATCCCTCTTGTTTTCACAATCTTCTTCCTCACTGTTCACTTTCCTTTCTATTTTATTTCATGTATGCAATGTTGTCGCTGTGTTGGTCCCAGGGTATTAGAAAGACAAGGTGGATGAGGTAATATCCTTCATTGGTCCAACTTCTCATAGTTGAGAGAGAGAGAAGAGCTTTGTGTAAGCTCAAGCTTGTCTCTCTCACCTACAGAAGCTGGCCCAATAAAAGATATTACTTCACTCACCTTGTCTTTCTGTTTTCTTTAAGTCATTTTTATGTGTTGGTAATGAAGTACAGTTGAAGGAGGGGTGATGCGTTCTGGTCCCCCAGCCCTCACTTTTTTGGTGTGCACAAATTGGAGCATTGTGGGAAAGGGAGGGAAATGCATGTGTAAAATAAACCAGAAAATTTAGTAAGCAAGCTGAAAGTGTAATGACAAAACACAGGTCAACTTTCAACCTCTGTCACTAAGGCTGTCTTGATTTGTCAGTAGCAAAGAGACACAGCATGTTAAAGTAGCAGTTGGCAGAGGGTCTTTCTGCAACTGAAAAAAATCGGGTTTGATTGTTTTTATGTGACCACATGGGTTAGAAAACAGCAGTGCAAGAACCATCAGGACAGAAGATACTAGTGGAAGCAGTCTTGGCTGAGAAACAAGTGCAAGCTAACCCACAGTCACTAATGGAATGTTTCTTCATATGCAAACAGAAAATTTAATCACAAGCAGCAATGAGAAGGCAAGACAGAGGTGGACGATTAAAAAGAAAATCAGGGCAAGGTTAGGCCTCCGATATACTGCTCAGTAATGCTGTTTGAAGAAAGATCACCCCTCCTTAATGCATTTTAGACCATGGTAGCATTTGAACTACGTATTTTAGATTTCTGGTTTTTAAATTTATTTAAAATAGGATTTTTCATATTTTTGTGTACTTTAGGCTTTCTTCTCTCAGACCTACCTGCAAATGAAGGGCGATATGTATTTTATAAAATCTTGCATACACTTCTTTTCTATATTTATGCCTAATCATATATCTCACACAAATAACCCACACGCACGAGCCACTTTTTTTCCCACTGGTGCTCTATAATCTGTTCTCTAATCTTGTAAGGACCTGAACAATGGCACTTACTATTAATGGGAACTTGCTACACACTAATGCCATTTATCTGCTTTCATTCTTTATGTCAAAAGTCCTCACTGGATTGTTACCTATTTTCAATTTGTTTCTCCCTCATGTCTATGATTGACTTTAATTTACAAAAGCTACAAGCTACTGAGCATTTTTAAAAAAAATGTTCCCCTAACTTTTCCCAGAATAACCCAATAAACATAATAATACACTTAATAATCCTTTGCACATATACCTCTTGGCTTCTGAAGAGCTGAAAATGTTTCACAAAAGCAAGGTAAATATTACCCCCATTTTACAGATGGGACAACCCAGGCACAGAAACGTTAAGTAATTTGCCCAATGTCAGAGCAAGTTAAGCACAAAACCCAGGTTTCTTAATTCCTGTCCCCTGCCCTGACACTTTGATTGTAGACACCCAAACTGTGGTTAGAGGAAAGGTAGCATGTTATTCTTGTTTCTAGACAAAAGTAACAAAACAGATTGGAGTGAAGAGGTAAAATGAGGAACAACAAGAGAAAATGTCTTTCAAAAATGACCTTTTTATGGAAGCAACTGCTGTATTGATTCAAGAGGTATTAAGTAACCCTGAATTGGAGTGGAAGAGGTTCATGGGCTCTCCAGTGAGAGGACAGATGGTCCATAACACAATTTCTCATTAAGATGTGGTCCATACTCTGAAAATTTTGTGAACCCCTGAACGGGACTGTTTTCTCTGACTAGGATGAGCTATGGTATTAGTGACCATTCATTTCCTCCACATTCTCCATCAGTGAAAGTTGAGGTTTTTGAATAACCTGTAATCTGGGTTCATATCCATAAAAAAGAGCCACATTATAATGCTGTGCCTCTCTTGGATGGATAATTTTGGAAATTCAGGCATCAGGGTTAAAAATCCATCTCTAAATCAATCCAAGGTGCAGTTTACTGAGACGTTACACAAGAGATACTAAGGAATCTCCTACCAGGAAGAACACCATGGAGACTGCAGAAGGAGGAAATAGGAGCAGCTCAGGATAGCAGTGCAACCATAAATCAAACCAATAGAGGGACCACAAAGACCTTCGATGTACTTTGTGCATAAGATTCTCAGTAGAAAGGAAACAATTTCATGGCAGCATACAAGATAGCCTTTTAAATGCAGGCTATTTTCCTGGTGAGCTCTAATTGTGCCAAAGAGGAAAGGACTGACTGTGCATTTAGCCTTTTTTTTTAAATCCCTTCATACTTCTCACCTCAGCTTAACTAGTCATTAAGTTGTGCCAGGCCCATGAATACCCAAGAGTATGCTATGGTGGCTACAGTCTCACAGTTTTAAAATGTAGCTCCATTTAAGCTAGAGCAGTGGTTCCCAACATTTTTTCTGCCGTGGCACGCCTTGCTACCTTTAATCAATTTGAGGCACATCGCCATGTAGTTTCCAAATGAACTCATGAATATTCATGAGCCAATTAGCCAATCCAGAGCTCTTTGAATAGTTTTTCAAAAAATTTTGTGGCACGCTTGCTCAGACCTCACGGCACACCTGTGTGCCACGGCACACTGGTTGGGAAACACTGAGCTAGAGAATAAAACTCTTAAGAGTTGTTCCTGAAGATTATTTAATTGATTGAGTAGTCAAGACAAAACCATTTGACAACCATCCTGGAGAACATGATTGGTACATGGTAGATACATGTGGCATCTGTTGTTTTCTGTGATGACATTAAAAAGTTTTATCCCAACTACATCAGTATTTAAATTGGCTTCTTCAACAGCCACTAAAGGTAGCTGTCAGCAGCAAGACACTTTACTACTGGCAGCTAAAAGGGTCTCTTCCATAATGTATACAGGCCCTGTAACTGAAGATATTCTTGATCCTTTCTAACCTCATCGTTTTACAAAAAGTCCTTAGGACACAGCCACACAGCTCTGCATGAAAGGTTAGGGTTAAGTTTTGATTCAGAAAACAAAACACCACAAAATAAACCTTCTCTTCCTGTCCCCCCCAAAACCTCAAAGCCTAAGAAATCTGATCTTAAAAAAGATCTCGGCACAAGAGTAGAAGTCACTTTTCCAATTTAAACAACTTGAGAATATATATACATTACAAGATACCCAAAGGCACTGGTTTGTATTAGGGCCTAATTTCCAGCTAATTTAAAAATAAACTAAACTTACTTTGAACATCTAGCACTAGCACAAAAACAGCACCCAAAATCATTCCCTTTTTGTCCCATATTTTTCAAAATTTTGTAATAAAATTAAAGTGCTCTTGGAGGAGATCTATGCAATGAAACAGCTGAGGTTTAACCCCTGAAAAATAGAGGCTTATAACACAAGTGCTGATAGACCCTTGACCATAGCATTGTTCGCAATGCTTGCTGCTAGAATATTTTTTTAAATAGTTGCAATGTAAATAGTATATTTAAGCTCTAATTGTAGCATAGTGGTTGGGATTTGCTCTTTAATTCTTTTTACTAGAAAGATACAGCTAATTTAAAATAGCTGGTAGATACAGAAAGCATAAATATACAATAAGTTTAGACAGTGATTGTACTAAATGCAACAATACAAAGAAGCAAACAGGAACACAAATGGTAACACAATAAAACTGTATTACATTTGTGCTTCAAATATTACAATACATTATATACAATAGTCCAAAATAAACATCTCATGCCAAAGGACACAAAAAGGAAAAACAATAGCAAGCCCCCAAAAATAAAATTAAAATTAAAATCCAGCAGTATGTACAGTCACCTTTTAATAAACATTCAACTCTGAACTTGAGCAAATTTCACTACATACATACGCAGTCCGCCTTTTATTCCACGCGACCATCCTGTCTCTCTATATCTACGCTATTCAGTAGGGTCCTGTGTTATTTCTTATATACATGTTGAGCAAAAAAGATAAAAGAACATAGTGCTTTATATTCTTAACAATGTGGCATCAGCTCAGCGAACCTGGGGTGCGTAACCTTCTTTCATTAAACCCTCCTCGTAGTCTGTCTGGCACAGAATCATGTTGTTCTTTAGGAAAAATTTGTCTCCAACACAAAATCTGAAAATAAAATAAAATAAAGAAAGAACAGAGGTAGTTTACTATGGAACAATATGATTTTAATTCTACAGGTTTGTACTGTACGCATCTGCAATTCTCTTGTATGGACAATGCAACCTGCATTTCTTTTGTCTGTTGTAACATGCTGCAAAAAGTGTGCAAAAGCCCAGCTTTGAATCTGTGCTGGTATCAAAAGGTATACCATGGTTTTCAAAAAATTTGGTTCATGGGAGTGCTTTTTGGTCCTTCACCCAAGGACTTTATTCAGTCTACGAGAGTCAGACTTAGATCACGTCACACTTGCACAGATAAAACAGGACATTATCCAAGAAGACCACTGGGCTAAAAGCAAAGTTAATCTAATTATTTTACGGAATTGGAAAGAAGACGACTTCATATGCTTCTGGCAAGTGTACCATGATACTGTATTCCAGCTGAACAGTCATACCAATAGCCATTAATTTCAAATGCCCTTTGAATAAAAATATTTGAGAGAGAGAGTGTGTGTGTGTAGAGGTATATATGTATGTTTGTACGTACATAAAACATACGTAGGTGGATTTATATATGTACTATACACACAAATAGGTTGACTGGTAGGAATCAACTATAAATTTAGTTACTAAATAGAATAAATTTCTTCCCATATCCCAGTTTTCTAGTAAATGTCTCAGAACTTGGCTGCTAAGAAAACAATATTGTATAATTGTATTTTATTCTCTCAGAGATGGATGAAAGCATGTTTACATCAGCTGTCTGGTTTCAAGCTTAAGCAATAATTTCAATGTAAGTAATGTATGTATGATTATCAGGCAACTTCTATACAGCATTTAAAACAAGGTGAAGTGCTTTTATGGTGCTTTAGCATATCTATGAACAGTGAAGGTCCTAGTATATAGAAACAAGTTTCCCTAATGACTGATTTTGCAGTAGGATTATAGTCCTTTGTTTATGGCAAACTCTCCCAGTTATAAAACATATCAAGACTCACTGCTCGCAATAGTCCAATTAAACTAAAGAGTAACCCAAATGAACCCCTTTGCATTGATGTAGATAAATGAAACCAGTTTCCATCAGCTAATTATGCATCTTACTATATAAAGTATTGTTTAATGTGTAGCAGATTATAATGTTCTTTCCTGTATAATTTCCAAATGGGGACATCTTGGACACAATTAGGGTCAGAAATGAATGCTTGTGTTGTTTACGGTACATTTAACAACAGAGTAGCTATGGGAATAGCTGTATATGTATTTAATTGTAACAATTTAACCTTCAAATAGTGGTGTCTGCTGTAGTTGACCCAGTAAAACTTCATATAATTACAGAAGTTGACCCTCATGACCTTTGGTAGTGGTCCCTCTTTATCAGATAGTCAATTTCTAATGATGTTCAAGTAGAAATCTTGGTGAATTGTCACAGATTAAATTGTATATTGAAAGCAGCCCTTTAATGTTTTGTGAAGTTGGCGGTTTAAATGAGTAGCAGTTGGACTGATTTACATTTGTAAAGATTGGAATGCTAGACAAACAGTGAACCCATTTATTTTCCAACTGGGTAGCTTTGGAAATTTATCCTTATGCTAGCTAAATAGATAGAGGGAAAACAGTGCAATAAAAAAGTGGATTGAAAAGAATTAGCCTTGCTTTTAAAGGAAAATTGGTTTGTCTATTTGTGGATTTTTTTTTTCTGTAGGATTACTGCCTGCTGCTGATGATGATTGAAAATACAGATTATGGAATGATCCTGAAATCTTTAAGTTATTTATGGTCAAGCCTATTTTATACAATTTACATGTTTCTCCCAATCCCACTATATTAGCTATAAGCACCAGAAAAGAAATTTTGAGTAGATATATTGAAAAGGAGAGTTATTGAAATGAACTAGCTCTTTTCAGGTTCCTCTTGATTCTTCAAATACCCCCTACCCCACTTCCAAAACCAAACTAAATCCTCATTTATTTTTTGCCTGAAAAGTGGATGTGACCACAGCTCCTCAGATTACATACAGGAATCGTACAATGGTGGCCTTTCCACATACAAATTCACTTTCCAGAGAAAAGCGTGTTTGACTTTAAATAAAAATAAACCATGTATATTTTCTATCACGAGTACTTTCACTGAACAATGAAAAAAATAAGACACTAAAACTGGCATCCTAGTGTGGCAATTGTTGTTGATGGCAATACGGTCCAGAAAACACAAATGGAACACAAAACACAAACTCCTATTTCTGAAGCCTTGCATGTTGCCAAGTTCTAAGGGGCAGCCGTGTTAGTCTAGTTCAGCAAAACAAGCAAGGAGTCCTGTGGCCTTAAAAGACTAAAATTTATTTATCGCATGAGCTTTTGTGGGAGAAAATCCCTCTTTGTTAGACACTTTGAAGATGGGGGATATGAGAAGGTAGCAGGCTATCATCTTTTATGGGCCAGCCACTAAAGGGAAACATGATTACATCTGCTTGGCTAGGAGAAAAGAGATTCAAACCTACACAATCAATCAGATACTACTTTTGGGCCCACACACAAGGATTACTTCCAGAATAAAAGTTACTAAGGGAGAAAACAAAACCCCGAAATGACTTTGTTAAAATGTGTAAAATATAGCATGAAGCAAATTAACAAGCTGCAAAAATTTTGATTTTTTTTCTTGACGTGTTTGCTGCTTTCCTTCCAAGATAAAATCCTGTGCCACTATTCTATTTAATCTTTCAGCCCTAAAGACACTCCTGTATCCCAAACACAATCTGCAGGAAGTGCACAGTTCTATTATAGAAAGAAGCAAGGAGATCTTTACATAAACAGATTAATGCAAATATGTTCTCATTAAATGTTGCTTTTGCAGTGTTAACTCCACCTTAGGTGCTTCAACATCTTTAGGATCCGAGTCTGTCTCTCCCATAACAAATCATGTATTTATTTTCAATCATTTAATATTTATACTCCTTGAAGAAAATTCTGTAATTTTAGATACTAAAGTTCAAATTCTCTGCTGACTTACAAGCTGTGCAACCTCAGTGACTAAATCATGTTTGAAGAGGTAAAACCTAGTCTTGAATTTGTCCCTTAATGTTAAATCTGTGAACTATATTTTGCTGACAAAGGGGTAGTTCCAAACAGAAGCTGAACCCACCCATGTTCAATGACACTTTATATATGTTCAATGACACTGGAAGGATCCAAGAAGACTAACTCATTGAAGTAAAGTAAAACCTATTCTCCCCCATCTCCAAGCATGTTCAAAAACTTCTGATCTTAGCTGATCCTCAAAAATAGGTTTGGCTTCTTCAATTTAAATTGTACTGTAATAGAACTGGAAGTCAAAGCACCAGAATCTTGTTCGATTTTCGGACATATTGTTTGGGTAGATGAGATAAGCATCTGAAGCCCCACATTTTGGAGACATTCATTTCTAGGTGGGTTATTTTATTTCCACCTTCATTTTCAGTGGTACTGAAACCTTTGTGGGTCATGACATCCTTGGCAGCATATCATGACCCAACAGGACACACCAGCCTCCCGACCCCCTGGTCAAATCCAGTCATCCCTCTGGCTCTCCATGACACACTTTCTGCAGTGTGGTGACACACTAATGTGTCCCAACACAGTGGTTGAGAACCACTGAGTTAGAGACTCAATAGAGAGGATTCACCTCTCCATCTGGAGAAGAGGTGAGAGAGAAGGGGCGGAAGGTGACTAGTGGTAAGCGAAGTATTTCTACATAACCTGAATCTGGGATGGGCATGCAAAATGAGATAAGGGTTATTACTTCATCTCTGGCTATATTAGGTGGATGCTCATGGCTGGTGTTGTGTCACATTTTCTTTCCTAGAATCCTTATACATTTCACCTAATAAGCATGCAAAGGTGAACAGGAAAATATACAATAGGCAGCATTAACATGACAGATTGGACTTGCTGGCCATAAATTGATGATACTACTTTTGACAGGTCTATGATATTAGTGTAATGACCAATATAATTAACCTCCATCCTAAAACTCCTGTCATATTTTAAAATGGTAAAATGAAGGCTATTTATATCATGAAATGACCTCTGTTATCACCTTGTTTGGAAGCCAAAGGCATGCCCGGACCATCACAAGAAGTATAAAACCTTACATTCCAAGAAATTTTCCAGAGCACTAAATGGATCTCACAATTACCTGCCCTTTTCACTGAAGGAGTGTACGAGACATGTGACAATGTAGTGGGAACTTCTTAAGAGAAGGTAAGAAAAATAGCTTGGAACCAAGATGGCTGTGTGCAAAGTATCTCCTCTTCTATTATGGCATAAAGTATGAAACAAAATGTGGAAGCATTTAACAGATTTTCCCTAGGATCAACAGCTATGCAATCTCTTCATTCAGACACAAAACACCCTGAGATTTTTCTTGAACCCAGTTACATAATTAGTCCATTGCCATTCTTCCACCCAAATTTTTTAAAAGTTAATTGAGCTATCAGACTACCAGTGGTTTATGCTTATGCGTACATTTTTAAAGCTGAGTTATTTTACCTGCGTGTATATATATTGACAGTTTACTCATTTTAGAAGCCTGTCAGAAGACCACTAACATCCAAGGGTAATGTTTAATTTGTGACTAGCATTAAATGTTTTCATTGATAAGAATCTGTACAGTATATGCATTATCACTGCCTGCAGCCCAACAAAATCATCTCCTTTTACTATACTTTTCAAAAACTATTAAAAGTTTGGTATGGAAAATTTAAAAATCATAAAACATAAGAACATAAAAATGACCATACAGGGTCTGACCATGCTAGCCCCATATTTTGTCTTCAGACAGTGGTCAATGCCAGATGCTCAAAGGGAACAAAGAGAACAAGGTTCTGACTGAGTGATCCATCCTATCATCCAGTTCCAGCTTCTGGCAACAGAGACATGAAGGGTGGTGGTGTATCCCTGACCATCTTAGCTAACAGTCAGTAATGGACCTATCCTTCAAAAACTTTGGACCGAGTTATGCTTTTGGTCTTCATGACATCCTGTGGTGACAAGTTCCACGTGCTGAATGTGCATTATGTGAGAAAGTACTTACGTTTCTTTTAAACCTGCTATATATTAATTTCATTGGGAGACCTCTGGTTCTTCTGTTATATAAAGAGATAAATAACTCCTTCCCCCTTAGTTGTCTTTTTCTAAACCGAACAGTCCCAGTCTTTTTTTTAATCTTCCTCATGAAATTGTTCCATACCTCTTATCATTCTGGTTACCCTTCACTGTATTCTTTTCCACTTCTATACATATTTTTGAGATGGGTAAATGAGAATGCCTCATGGTTTTCAAGGTGTGAGGCCAGCATGGATTTACATAATGCATTATGATATTTTTTGTCTAATCTATTGCTTTCCTACTGGTTCCTACCTTTTTTGTTTGGTTGGTTGGGTTTTTTTTGCCTGCTTTCTGCATATTGAACAGATTTTTTTTAGAGAACTAACCACGATGATTCAAAGATCTTTCTCAAGTGATAATGGATCATTTAAATACCATCATTTTGTATCTATAGTTGGAATTATGTTGTCCAGTAAGCATTACTTTGCTTTTATCAACATTGAATTTCACTGGCCATTTTGCTGCCCAGTCACCCAATTTAGAGAGATCCTTTTGAAACATTTTGCCATCAGCTTTAAACGTAACTGTCTTGAGCAATTTTGTCTCATCTGCAAGTCTGCCATCACCCTATTTACCCCCTGTTGTTCTAGAGCATTTATGAATATGCTAAACAGCACCGATTCTGAATAAGACAGATTCTTGGAAGACCCTGCCACTTCATACTCTCTTTTGTGAAAACTGACCATTTATTCAGATACTTTGTTTCTCATTTTTTAACTAGTTACTGATACATGACAGAACCTTTTTTCTTACCCCATGACTTCCTATTTGGCTTAACAGCCTTTTGTGTGAGACCTTGTCAAATGTTTTTTCAAAATCCAAGTATGCTATATCAGCTGGATCACTCTTGGCCACATGCTTGCTGATACCCTAAAAGAGTTCTAACAGAGTGGAGAAGCTTGACTTCCTTTTACAAAAGCCTTCTCAATTCTTCCCCAACAAATTGTGTTTATCTGCATAGCTGGTAGTTCTGTTCTTTACTACAGTTTCTACAAATTTGCCTGATATTGGAGTTAGGCTTATTGTGCTGTAAATACCAGGATTGCCTCTGGAGCCTTTTTAAAAAATCAGCATTACATGAGCTATCCTCCAGGCATCTGGTACAGAGGCTGATTTAAACAATAGCCTACATACCACAGTAGTAGTTCTGCAATTTCATATCTGAGTTCATTCAGAACTGTTGGTGAATGAATACCATGTGGTCCTGGTGACTCATTACTGTTTATCACTTTGTTCCAAAACTTCCTTTACTGACACTTTAATCTAGGATAGTTCCTTAGATTTCTTAACTACAAAGGATGGCTCAAGTGGCCTCATCCTCTGCAGTGAAGACTGACACAAAGAATTCATTTAGTTTCTCCAAAACAGCCTTGTCTTCCTTGAGTGCTCCTTTAGCACCTCAATCCTCCAGAGGTTCCCAATAATTGTTTGGTAGGCTTTCTGCTTCTGATCATAGAATCATAGGGTTGGAAGGGACCTCATGAGGTCATCTAGTTGAACCCTCTACTAAAAGCAGAACTGCTTCCACTAAATCATCCTAGCTAGGGTTTTGTCTAACAGGGTCTTAAATGTTTCCAAAGGTGGCAATTCTACCACCTCCCTATGTAGCCCATTCCAATGCTTCACAACCTTCCCAGTGAGAAAATTTTTCCTAATATCCAACCTCGACCACCCCAGCTGCAACTTGAAACCACTGCTCCTTAGTCTGTCCTCTGTTACTACTAAAAACAGCCTAGCTTCCTTCTCGTTGGAGCACCCCTTCAAGTAGTTGAAGGTTCCTATCCAATCCCCCTTAGTCTTCTCTACTGCAGACTAAATAAGTCTAGTTCCTTCAGTCTCTTTCCGTAAGTCATATGACCCAACCCCCTAATCGTTTTCATTGCCCTCTGCCGGACTCTTTCTAGTTTGTCAACATCCCTTCTGTAGGGTGGAGCCCACAACTGGACACAATATTCCAGATGTGGCCTTACCAGTGCCGAATAGAGGGGAATAATCACATCCCTTGATCTGCTGGCAACACTTGTACTGATGCGGCCCAATATGACATTGGCCTTTTTGGCAACAAAGCACATTGCTGACTCATATCCAGCTTCCCATCCACTATAACACCCAGGTCCTTTTCTACAGTGCTGCTACTTAGCCTATCAGTCTCCAGCCTGTAGCAGTACATGGGATTTTCTCATCTTAAGTGCAGGACTTTGCACTTGTCCTTGTTGAACCTCATGAGATTTCATTTGACCCAATGTTCCAATTTGTCTAGGTCTCCCTGAATCCTATCTCTACTCTCCAGCGTGTTTACCCTTCCCCCCAGGTTGGTGTCATTTGCGCATTTACTGAGCATGCAATCTATCCCATCATCCAGGTCATTAATGAAGATGTTGAACAGAACCAGCCCCCTAATCTTACTATTCCAACCACAAGTATTAAACTGTATTCTAAAACAGTTGGTGAATATGCTCACCATTCAGCTCCTGCAAAAATCTAATGCTAGAGTTACAACCATATACAAATGAAACACTAAAATCATGTCTGATAAAGAATAAAACAATTTTGTCATGCAGTATAGGTCTTCTCTATTGTTATAAGATGCCAAATGAAAGTGTTTATACATTTGGACTGTGACTTGAATGAAAGGCCAGATAAGTTAAAGCCCTCTTGTTAAGATATGGAGTACTTCCAAGAAAGAATAAATGGACAGAAGAGTAGGTTTAATGTCCCTCAGTGTTGCTGGTGGTGATTGGATGGGAGTTTTAAATCGTAACCCAAATTGGCCCAGCAAAGGGGAGAGGAATTATCTAGGAAGTGACAAATGGGGTGGAGACCATTGAATCAGGCTGCTAGAAAAGTAGATGAAAGTGGCAAAGGAAAAACTGAATGCTGAGTGAGATCAGCAGGTTTAGTCCAGAGGGTTAAGAAAGGACATGGTTAAACCTAGGGGGTAGAATTTTCTACTTAAACCTTAGCTGCCATACTCTTTTTGCACACATCTCAAAGTCTGATGGAACATTAACGTGCAATCTTCAAAAGTCATTTTAATTTTTTCTCTATTTTCCATTATGACAATATTTGTTCTCTATAAGCCATCCTGGATCAGTTGATTGGTTCGGGGCTATTGCTGAGAGTAGGTAAAGAATTCTTCCACTTCAGAGAACAGATTAAAAGTCTAGCAAAGGGGAGCATCTGAACCATATAAGTTGACTATCACTATGTCACAGTGACCACAAAAGAATCATTAAGGGAAGAAAGATACCAAAGAATTAACTCTCCAGTATGAAAATTCAGAAAGATTAATTGTTTTTAAAAAATAGAGGAAGCTAGTAACAATAACCATACAGTCAAAGATGAGGAAATTCTCTTTCTCTCTGGCACACATGCACATAAAATAAATTGTAGTTCTCCTACCTAAGAGCAAATTTAGGGCCTAATCTGAAGAGACAATAGTGAAGATACTAAAAGAAATATCAAGAATATATATCGATGACTATGAAGAAGAATGTTGAATCTTGTCACAAGATAAGCTGGTCCCTAAAGGGGTGGGAGACCTAGCTTCAACTGTGTCAGACTTAGCCCACTCCCCCAGCTGGAAGGAATGAATAACAGGATCATGTGATGAGAGCATATGGCTTAAAATCAGACCTGCAGGGAGATGTGATGGTAGCCCACATTAAGATAGAAGAGAGACTTCAGGGAGAGCAGACCTGGGTGTGAGTGACTCATTAAAGGGAAGAGGCCAGTGAGGAGGTTACATTCTCTGGCACTCCTAAGACAACAGCCTGGCAAAGAGACACACAGAAAGTAGGAGTCTGATAGGAAGAAAGTCTGCACCAACAATGTGAGCCATGAAAGCTCATGCAATAAATAAATTTGTTAGTCTTTAAGTGCCACAGGACTCCTTGTTTGTTTTACTGAACTAGACTAGCACGGCTGCCCCTTTGGAATTTACCAAGATGAAAACTCTAAGTTAAACCTCTGGGGAAGCTGCCTTCTCTTTTGCCTTCTTGCCTTTACCCCATGCAGAAATTCCCACCAGTAGTGGATACAGGACTGACTATAGGAGGTTATTAGTCTGGGATGGTCTTCAATTCACACAGCACCATCCAAGATAATACATTAGCT
This sequence comes from Podocnemis expansa, assembly GCA_007922195.1. NCBI lineage: Eukaryota > Metazoa > Chordata > Testudines > Podocnemididae > Podocnemis > Podocnemis expansa. Next base: position 17,758,783 of record ML682017.1, on the reverse strand, counting down.
TCCACCCAGCAGAACTGTTTTTCCAGAGGACAGGTCAGCTGCCAGGGGCCTGGGATCACCCAAGGAGGCTGGTCTAATAGTCACCTGACAAAAAGTGGAGGGCTGTAAAAAGGACACAGCTGATCTCTTTCGCCCTCTTCATCAGCTTAAGCAGAGAAAAACTGCAGCAGCAACTTGATAAGGCAGGGGTAACCCTACCTGCTTGAACTCAGATAGCACCCAAGGACTCTCAATAGCAGGGTGAGCTAGCACATTCCAGATGTATATTTTCTAGTATATGATCAATATGCTCTGTGCTTTGTCTGTTGAGAAAAGAGAAATGGCAGTTTGGAACCTCATGCATATTCTGGCTTTTTTTGTGTTAAGTACTGGTATTACATCTACCACATGCTCCCTGAGGAGGTAACCAGAAGGCTCACATCTTCAGGTGGAGATTTGAGATAGGATGTGTTTAAATTGTGGGGCTGTTGAAGGAATCTGAGAGGTCAGGTCTGATTCTAGCAGCCAAGCATGTAGTCACAGATTTCAAGTAGAGATGCTAGACAGAATGTCGGGTCTTCAATCCGAGAAGAAGCCTAGGAACTCGAACAGAGCAGCAGCGCCTGGACTCTCTTTAGACTCCAGCGGCTTAATACATTAGAATAAAGTGTGTGGATCCCCTCGTATCAGTCTGGTAACCGGCCATAGTGTGTGGGTGACTAGAGTAGTGACACACCCTCACCTGGAATTTGGTGTTCAGTTTTGATCACGAAGTCTCAAAGATGACACAGAGGAAATACAAGAGATTCTGAGATGGGCAACAAAGTAAGGGGAGACAAAGAGGTGCACTGATAGAATGGTACGGGGAAGTCAATTCAGCATTCCTTTTTATCCTGGCATAATACACGAATACAAGGAAATTGAAAGTTAAAAATAATAATACTGATGTGGTTCTCTTAATATGAAACACATGTTTAGTGGAACTCATTGCCACATGGTATCATGCAAGAGTTTAGTGTAATCGGACATTTATATGGGTAATATGCACCTGTACAAATTAGGATTTATAAAACAAAATAAACAAGAGGCACAAATCATGCTTAAGAGCATAAGCTAATCAGGAATTTCGTGAAATTAGTGACCTAGGAACACGGGGGAAAAAAGAAACATACCCAATGTGGGAAGGTTATTTTGTTGCTGGCCATTATTATTATATAGTTATATTACAGTAGCACTCACGATCACTATTGTGCCCCATTCTGTTATGTAGCTACAATATATATAATTCTCTGAAACATCTGGTGCTGGCCTACTTCATCACTCTGAATAGATGGGCCATGTGCCCATGAGGTATGGCAATCCCTGTGTTGTGGCACGGGAAAGGTGTGGGCCAAGGATACCTTCTTGTAGGGCTCTCTGCTTAGGAGTATCAGTAGTTTGGTTGCAGTTTATGCAAAACACTGGAAAAGTTGACTCCCTGTCATGGAATGCACATCTGTGCACCCTGTATTATGATCTATATGATTCTTCTGTTCACTTATACGCTGGAATTGTATGTTTGTAGGCCAGTTACACCATGCAATATTTCTTTATGGATGCTCATAACCTAGTCTACATGATTAGCATGATATTTTCCTACAACTTCACGCATGTGCACAGATGTATACCATGTTTTCCATTGCTAAAGGTGGAGGGGGACAGATAGAACTCGCTCAGCAGCAATGAGCAAGCAAATACCAGGAAAAGGCAGCAAAGACATGCTAATTGAGGTGGCTCAGATAGGACAAAGGGATCACCTCTTTTGAAAAAAAGAAAAACACTTGGAAGAGTTTGAAGTTTTTTTTGGCCAGGGACTCTCCATCATGAAATAACTTCAAGCAAGATCTGGGTCCTGCGTGGTCACAACTAGAGAGCGGCTGTATAAACATCTGACAGCTGAACACCTTGAGTATAAGCTTGAACTATGAGGTCAGTTCAAGTAGAGATATTAGGGTAGTATGCATGTTTTACCTTTTATTTTGCTGTGGTCCTCCCTGATTCATTTATATTGTGATTCTGCCATGATTGGCCATATTCTCACTTAGAACTGAATTATAATCTGATCAGTAAACTAGTAGTTGCTTTATCTGAAGGTGTATGATCTTTAGAGAGTGTGAACAAAGAAGGCTGGGCATAAACCATTTCTTAGTTAAATGAACGGACTGGAGTGTATGGTGATAAGTGGTGGGTCCCAATCCCTGAAGGACAGTGACAGCTGGTGTGTTAACTGGGGCTGGGGTAGAGTTACCAGATACCAAAGCATGGAAGGGAGGACAAGGAGATCCAAAAAGGAGGACATGGAGAAAATGTAGTATTAATATAACTGTTAGTACCACATTATGTCATGGAAAATGGGTAATGATTAATGAATGCAGCATTAAAACTGCACAATATCATGTGTTTTTAAATTATTTTAAAATGAAGAAAATTACTAAAATGTTTTCTTTTACCAAAAACTGGATTTTTTCATTAAATGGAAGTTTTTCATGACCCTTTCATTAATGTTCATGAGGCTAAAGTTAAAAAACTAAATTTTCAAATATAAACTTGAAATGTACCTTAAAAAGTTAAAAAAAAAACAAGAAAAAACCCATTAACTCACTTCCATTTTTCATTTTCCACAGCAGCCCATTTTTACTGTTAAAAAAAGTCCTAAATTGTTTCTGTCCAGTTCAAACCTGCCCCTTTAGTGGTTTTTGTTTAATTGGCCCTTGTTAGTAATTTTATTTATGGTAGACTTTATTTTCCTTCATTTCATTAGTATCCCCCCCCCCACCCCTCCATTTAGCCATTTTGTAGGGAGCAAGGGCCAAAAATAAAAGTGCCTTTTACAGGTCTTGAAACCCACAACCCCAAAGTGAAAAGACACCTTTTCTATCAATTAGGCTATCCAGGCAGCTTTGTGACAGTGGCCTCTGCAGTCAGGGGATATCTGAGCTCTTAGTGAAAAGGCCTGGTTTGTGCTGAGCTGTCATTGGGTGGTGTGTGCATCTGACCATCTCCAATCCCCAGCTCTGTAACTCAGCTGTTAGAGGGGTTTTTAACATTCTATTCCTGAGCAGTAAAAAGCCGGACAAAAGCACCTATTTTTAAAATGCCTGGAGGACAGAGGACATGAAGGCAAAAAGGAGGACATGTCCTCCTTTTCCTGGATGTCTGGTAACCCTAGGCCGGGGGTGTGTGCTGGGGGACCATCCCTCAAGTAGTCAGAGGGCATACACCCACTGCCTGGAACCAATTACACACAAGAGACTGTAGTGGACTGACCCAGGAGTGAGCAGTCACTTGGCAACATGGGGTGCATCGGGGTTCAGGAGTGGGAATTGGGGGGTCACAGCAGTACACCGGACTGGATCTGGGGAGCAGCCTGTTACACTCCCTTTTCCCCCACATGAGAAACAAGCCTGGAAACTCAGAAATGTCAGATATACAACAATGACAAGGTAGATAAAAAATATTATGCCTCCCCCCCAACACTTTTCATTTAAAAAGCAGCAAAGAATATTCCTAACAGGAACCTAAATTGTCCAAGATCATCACCAAGACCATTATAGTTTTGGGGTTTTTTCTGGAGGAAACATTCACTAATCAAATTAAAATGTACCACCTAAATTGAAATCTTTTGTATTCAGAGTAACAAAAATTGTCTGCTTTGCTTGACTGATGAAGATTAGCTGACTTCTTGCATTAAAGAAGTTTGTCTTATATGGGCTGAAGTGACAAGACAATAACTAAGTGCTAATTGTGCATAACCAACTCTAAAGATATGCAGCCCCATAATGGCATGTAATAAATGAAGCGAACAACAGAAATATATTAGGCACTTTAATAATGATACTAGAACAGTGGTTTGCAGCATTAGGGATATGAAAGGTTTAGAATCTGAATTTAGGATTCTCCGTGTTGTAGTTCAGTGAGTTCTCCTGGTAGGGCAGACATTATTTTGAATACAGCCCTTTAGTTCTGTAGCATGACAAAATTGATAGAGGATCTGTAAATAGCATTATAACCTATAATTACTTTGTGTTATTATATCGTTTAAGCTGTGGTTATTATTTGTCTGATATTTTAATTTTCCACGCAACATGATGAAAAAGGTCAATTTAGCTTTTTTAGAGTGTAATTGTAGTGTGCTATACTTATTAGAAGCTCTACATTTTATGTTGCTCTGGGGATGCTTGATTTTAAATTACTACAATGCTATAGAATAATACACTGTAGTACAGGGTAAGTTAGCATGGCTTATTTAAGACTAGATTTACATTTGGTGAATATTAGATTAGAATATTTTGTATTAATTCTTATTAACTATCTAACAAAGTTTTACCCTGAATGTTTCTTTTAATGTGAATTTAAAAGATGTGTAAACTGTACAACGTGTTACTAAATGTAATAACTGAGGCAATGTAATGCATACATAAAATAGTACATGTGAATCAGTTCTTTAAACTCCCACGGTGACATTCTGGCTCATGGAAGTCAATGGCAAAACTCCTGTTGGCTTCCATGGGGCCAGGATTCCATACCAAAGCCATAGGCTGAGATTTTCAAAGCAGACTATTAGATTTAGCTTCCCAACAATACTGCTGTTTTAGACTCCGATCCTACAACATGTTTCACCTGGATGAACGTCAAAAGTGGGACTCTACGTAGATGCAGGCAAATGCCTGCACAGAACAAGTTTGCAGGATTGGGGCCTTATAATGTCAAACGAACATGGCATACGATTCCAATACTGATTTAAAAAGAACAGGGGAATGCAATGTCCTGTAAATTCAAATGATAAGAGGTCTGTCAACAGAAAGAAATAGTATGTATTTTAAAAGAAATTCAACTGACAAAGCTGAGAAATTTAAATAAAATTAACATAATAATGATAAATGGTCCTGCTTTGCACTTTTCTGCAGCAGAGGATCTCGAGTACTTTATAAATATTAATTAATTAAGCTTGACAGGCACCCTTGTGAGGGAGCAGAAGTATCATTATTCTTGTTTATTGATGAAAGAACTAAGGCAAAAGAAGTTTAAGAAACTCGCCCAAGGTCACACAGGTTGTCTGTGGCAATAATGGGAAAAGAATCCAGGTGTGACTCCTAGTCTTATATTTCAGCCACTCAATAATGCTTTCCCTCCATTGAACAAAAATATACACATCAGTGCCCAGTTGGTTTTAGCCTAGGAAATGAACCCAAGAAGTCCTCTTACCTCTGATTACAAAGTTGACATGCAAAACAGTCCAGGTGGTAAACATTCTCCTTGGCTCTCATCACCATCTCAAAAGCTGGTATGAGCTTACTGCAAGCAGCACAGTTTCCTGTAACACCAAATAACCTGAGGACACACAAAGAGAATACATGGATAAACTGGGAGGAATAATAATAAAAAAAACCCCTCCATTTACTTTCCTGGGATTTATAAAAATGTGTGATTGTCATCCAACCTCCCAGCAAGCCCTTCTTGGGAAAGGCTATATTTTGCAGAACAAGCACACTCATGAAACAATCTGATTTGAAGTCACTTGCTGATAATGTGTGAAAGTCCTGGGAAGCTCTATAAAACAGTAACATAAGAATTGTGAAATCATTTTTATGCAGGTTATATACATAAATATTCTTCTTTGGTATATATCCCACTGACCTTTCTAAATGAAACAAACATCTTGGTCAAGCAAATAAGGAAATGGCAAATACATTAGGAAAGTTACATAACCACATGCGAGCAGAGGTCAACCAGTTGAAATATGGTAAGAATCTTTCTACTTGGATTGTACTGTAAATATGAGAACCACATAACCTTGGCCTCACTGCTATTTATTATTAAAACACACTTTAGCTAGAAAAGAAATAACACTTAAAAGAAGCCAATATTCTCCACATTTCTGACATCTAGTGCTAAAAGCTTTACCATTATTATTAAAAGACATTTTATGAACAAGTCATTTAAATCGTCAGAAAGCATTAGCGGTTCACACACCTTACAACCCTATACCGTAGTTATAGCTATGATTATGTTATTCAGGTAGCACATTAAAGTAAATGAGGCTGTAAACTATATATAGCCACATCAGGAGTACAGCTATAATATACTGTAAGAACAATTTGAAATGTCTGGGAAAAATGCCTAATATATTTTTAAAAAATAGTTTTAAAAGATTTCTCTTTGTTAAAGATTTCTTGAAAGTTTTCAAGCAAAATCACTATAAAAAACCCTACATGTGCGCATGATTTTGTAACATACGAGGATTATAATGAACAAGAAAAATACTTTAGCTACACATACCAGCAATCTTTGAAACTAAGTTTTATTTAAACTACTTAATAGTTGTGATGGATTATTAAAAGCAATGCTCTGCCTGGAGATAGCAGTTAATGCTGTTTTTAACTATGAAGCAAACTAGATGAAAACGCCACATCTGCCAGTTCTTTTTTTCCCCTCAACATCAGGCTGACAGCAGAAAAATATAATGGCTCTCAAGGGAAACACCAAATTAAAAGCAGTTCTAAACTAATGAATTCAAAGGTGCTCTATATAAAATTCAGTTTGGTAACATAAAAATGAATGCACTTTTTTAATCACATCCTTCATTTTACTGAATTTCACAAGTTACCAACAAACCTACTTAATTCCAATTCCTTTTACCTTCTGCTTCCACTTAAGATGCACTTTTTGCATAAATACATGCATGTTTATTTTGAAGTTCTGAACCATTTGCAACGGATTGTCTGATGTACTGGTTACCATTATTTGAGGAAGTTTTCTGAGATAATAAACACCAAGGCTTAATCACCTGCGTTATGTTACTCAGCTGCTGTCAGATTATTCAAACCCATATTGGCTTTGTTTCTGGTAAGTGTTAAAACTGATTATTACAATTATACATAGACAGTACTTTCTTTTAAATCCAAGTTCTCTTTCTAAGCATTTTATTCCAGTCCTAGGCCCAGGTTTACTACAGACTTCCTGGGTTGGCTTCCTCCTACTCAAACCACAGTTTCTCATCTGTAAAACAGGACTAATACCTACTCAGTTCTCAGGAATACTGTAGGGATTAATGCTTGTGGAGACTGCTGAGATTGTCTGGCCAAGTGCTCCATTCTGCATTCCTTGCACACCCACCTGGAGGTCAGTGAGCGTTAGAGATGAACAAGAAATGCAAACCAGGTTGCAAAAGGTGCTATATAAGGCCATAAATGTAAATTATTATTATACTGAACTACCCATTAAAAAGAAAGTTATGCTTTATGTCCCCAGTACAGCAAAGCACTTAAGCATATGAACAGACACATCGCCTTCAGGTCCCATACAGTGGGTACTCTCAAGACTTCAGTGACACCACTCACATAGTTAAACTTAAGCATGTGCTTAACACTTTTGCTGACCTGAGAATATAAGTGCATGTGGTGGTACTCTTCATGGCAACATCTTTTTCTGTATAAAACAGTTCTGTGCAAGCTGAGGTTCATTGTAGTCTGTACACAGCTGTGCGATTAAACAATTTAGAACCATCATTTTGCATCCCTACCAATGGAAAACCACTGGAGTTCACTTTGTGAGGTTTTATCGTACACTCTTCTGGCATAACAGCTCCATGCAGAAGCTGCTTCACTTTTAAGCACCAGATCTATTTATAAATTTCAACTAAGTAGAGGAGAGAAAGCCTTCTTTATAGTGAATTCCCACACTACTCCCCCAAACAAACAAAATCCCATGTGAGATCAACATTAGCTACAGCTAATTTTGGATAAAGCTATTTATATGAAGAATAGTTTCCCACCAATAAATAAATAAATAAAATATAATAATAATAATAATAATAATAATTAATAATAATATAATAAACAACCCACAATGGCATTTTGAAATTCTGGACATAGTTTCCCCCAATTTCAATTGCTCTCGCTCCCTGAGCATTTATCAGCTACCTGATTAGAATTTGTTTCCACACAAACCATTGATCATCAGCCTATTACTAGGCAAATGACAGTTAATTACCCACTACATTAACCACTGGGACCTGAGACCTGCTTCTGCTGCCATCAGTCAACATGATAAATGTGGCAAGTTCAGTAATGCATGGCCAGCCCTGAGCTGCCTGCTATAGTGTGAACAACCCTCAATCTCACTTCCAGGCCCAGGAAAATCTATGGCAATCTGCATAATTACAAGCTCTGGGTTAATAACAGACAAATGATTTGTTGCATCTAAACAAAGTCCTTGGAATGGGCCTGGTCTCCTGTGGCTGGCCAGGCTCTGTTCTGCCACTGATGTACTTTCCTGTACAATGCGCACAAAACAGATTTCTGATGCTATATCCTTCCAATCTGTTGCCCTCCAATTTATGGATTCTGCATATGTGATTTTTAATCATTAAAGAACTCTTGAAGCAATATTATCTTAATTATTCTCTGCTGTAACCAGGGAATTAGGCTTCAGATAAAATTTTCTTCTTCTGCACACTTTTCCTGCCTCGCTGGAGGCTCCATCAGTTTTCATCTACACCTGGACTCTGAAATCCTAATGATGAATTATTGCCCCTTTTCCTAAGAGGGCGAACCTTACAAGGGAACGTTCTACTGAACTGTCAGCTCACAGACTGAGTGCGGAGATGCGGAAATCTGATCTAATTTACTGCAAAACGATGCATTTGTTAGACTTTCTCCTCAGTTTTGTCCAAGCTTCACGAGATCACTCAACAGCCACCTTTGCGTACTCCTTTATGTGAATCATATATTATTTTTTTCTCCATAGAAACTGGATGCTGAAACAAGATTTTACTTTATGAATTAATTTTTCTTTTAAAAAGAGATTGTTTTATAACAGTCTTTGTCCTAGTTCAAACTGATGCAAAGAGAGACAGACTCCCTGTTCTGTTCTTGTTTATCCAAAGAATGTCTTGCATTTTTACATCTGCTCCATTTTATCTAACGCTTACTTTATGATACACCCAACTCGTGTTCTTCTCTGCTAGAATGTTTAAGACTCAGTTACCTGTCTTCTATACTAAAATGTAGATAGACTGGCTATACTTAGGGGATAGGACATTGGTCCCTACAGATTTCTCTTATGGCAAAAGGCTAGAGAATTTATTAGACAAGGATAGCTTTTCTTTAGAATTTTTGAAGCATCCTCTCAAACTGTGTTTAGACTATACTTCACAAAATTCAGTACAAGTGACTGCAAGCAAACAAATATCCATACAGGAACACTGGAAGGATATACAGAGATCATTATGCACATAAGTCTGTACACTTTTTAAAAGGAGGGAGAGAGAGAGACAACCAAGCAACCCATCACCACAACCAATCCAACCCCAAACCTGACATTTACATAACAAACATCACAATTATGTATTGTTTTATTGACACGCTTTGGTGGATTCCCCGAATAGAAACTTGAAGGTTCAATATAGTCCTTAATGTTTAATGAAAGAGATGCCCCAACACCAGCACAAATTAAGCACAAATACACCCCCTATTGTACACACCCATTCCAAATGTACCCCCATGCTTTGTGCAATTTTCTGTAGGAGGGCTGGTGCTTTGGTTTACAAATGGGGCAGGGACAGGGAAGAACAGCACTGCCTCCCCAACTGCCTCAATCCCCAACAATCGCTCAATGCAGAGGTGTGCTCATTTTCCATCCTGCCTGCACCATCACTCACTCTCAAAGGGGCTGTGGGCCCTGCCACTTAAATCTGTATCACTCTGCTCTTAGTCTGGATTGGGGCACCTGCCCAACTGGAATGCCCTATGAGGGAGAGGACACAACAACTCTGGTGCAAGGATGTCCAGGATATGGCCCAATTCTCACTTTCACCCAGTGCAGGTCCCCAGCAGGGGACTGGACAGGAAGGATCTCCCCACCCTGTCAAACATGGCTACCTCTGGGGAGCTGTGGCAGGCAGGTTTGTGGGTGCCCTGGAGGTCAATGCCCCCTTGCTGGAGCCCAAAGCGGCCTCCTCATCTGGTGCATCTTGTGTGTCCTGCTCTGACTGCACCATGTGCCTGTTCCTCCTCCCTTGGTGGGACCCTGCCCGCAGTGCCAAGGCCACCTCCTGGAGCATCCCTTCTGCCCTTGTGCCCAGCTCCCTCTGCCCTGCACTGAGTCCCAGCTGCACGGTCACCTCCACAGTCCATGACACCTCAGGTCTCTCCTCGCTGCCAGCACTGAGGAGTCCCTGTCTCTGCTAAGCCTCGCAGAAGGGCAGCAGCCAGAGCCCTGCCAGGAAGGCAAAGGGGTGCAGCGAGGGGTGGCCTCCCAGGACTCACTGCCCAAGATGTAGGAGCTCAACTTGCACCAAATTAGCCACAGCTGCATCCAGTGGGCCTCAGGTAGCCTCAGCCTTCTGCTGGCCTTGCACCAGGGATGCAGGTGAGGTGACTGTGCTGGAACCTGTGGGCAGAGAAGCTGTAGCCCCAGTGTAGACCAGTGACTGATGTGGCAAGCCCAGAGGTGCTGAAACCCTGGCACAAATTAAACACTACCAGAGGTGCTGAGGCTATGCCCCACCAAGTCTAGAGCTGCTGGGCTCAGCCCTAGCACAAATTAAGCACTGGTTAACTACTGGTAGCAGAGTGAAGGAACCAGCCAAGAGAGAGGAGAGAAGGGAGAAAGTGGCTAAGCAGAGGCATAAAGAGACAATACAGCTACACTTTGATTAGCAATGTTTCTGAACTGTATGTTTTTCTACACATGCCTGATCCAACCCCACTGAAATCTACAGCAGTTTTTCTGTGGGCTCTAGCTTAAGCCCTAGGTGTGACTGTCAGGCCTAGCTTTCTGCATTGTACCAGTTTTCTGAGGGTGTAACTAGACCAGTTTCATACTCACAGGGGCATAAACCAAGCATTCTGACAAATTGGGCCCATATTTCTCTACTGAATGCTGTGGGACTTCCATAAGAATCTAATGCAACTTGCCACTATCTCCACAGGTTTCTCCTTTTTAGTACTTCTCTTCTAGAGCCCCACTGAATAAAAATCTACTACTGTACATACCTGTGGCAATTTGGTTGCTTAATTAAAAAGTGGCATAATTTGGATTTTCATTCTGTATGTTGTGTGTGCAAAGGACAATACTAAATAAATATAAAACCCCAAGATTTAGGTAAGATGAAGCATATGCTAGATGGAATTTTCCTAAAGTATATAGCTAACAATTATTCAACCATGCAACAATGGCACTAACACTGAATTTCACCACATTTGTCACTTAAATTGCATGTTAACAGTATATTAAATTCCCCTCACCAACATAAGGTGAACCACTACCATGTATCCTTGTGTTTGTAAGAGGAAATGAATTCTGTGATATTAGCACATTGCTATGTGTCAGAAACTGAGTTTTTAAACCTAGATCTGCCACTAACTCAGAGAGTGACCTTGGAAACTCACTTAACCTCTTTTTCAATTTACCCATGTGTTAATCAGGACCTAATCTTCACATCACAGTATCCCAACAGGAGAGTTGTAAATACAAAGTTTGGGAGCTAATGCTTGGTACATTTAAACTACTTTATTATCCCACTGGGCAGAGAGTGGGGAAAATAGTATACCCCAAAATGATCAATTCTACTATACATTGATTGAAATCAATGATCACTCATTCTCCTTGCCTGCAAGAGGCCAGCTCATTCACTTCAACAGAAGCCTCATTAATGTGGCTAAAAGCAGAATTTGACCACAGGCAAATATGTAGTTAGACAATATGTTAAGGAGGAAAGCAAAAAAACCATGGAAAAGAACCTAAAATTGATCTACCTCTCATAACCTATGGTTCTAAATTAAAAAGTACATAGAAAAGATTCAAACAAAAATAAACATGTTAGTTTTATCTGATGAAGCTGATTTAAGGGATTAAGGAAAAAATTTTCAAAGTCCTAAGGGATTTAGGAGCACAAGCCCTATTGATTTTCAATTGTGCCCCTAAATCCCTTGTGCACTTTTGGATACTTCCTAAGGTAAATTTTATAGACATAGAAGCAAGTACATTTTCCCTGTTTTTTACAGCAGGAACAAAGTATTTGACTTCAATCCATCCTTAGCCTCTTGATACAGATGTTTAAATGATCATTATAAAACGAAAAAAATTTTATCAAAGGCAAAAAAGAAAACTGCTCCATGTTTGTTACTGAAGTTAAGCCACGTGGGGAAGAAGAGTTCAAATTCAGCTTTCTTATTTATTCAAATACTGCCTAAATTCAAATTCAGCACTCACTGAAGCCACTGGAAAGGCTCCAAGTAATCTGAGCTGAATTGAGCCCTTAGAGTTGAGCTGAACCTTACCCTAGTGATCAGTAATGGTTGTCAAAACAGGAAGACCTTGGAAAGAAAAGAAGGGAGGGGGTGCTTTGGTGAAAGAATAGAAAGGGAAATAATGAAAACCTCTTGACAGCAGGTGAAAATTACTAGTTTTCAAACCCTTCTGGATTTATTTCTATCTGTGCCTGTACACTTACGAAACCATGTCATTGTTCACTGTGGGGTCGAGGTAGCGCTATCTGGCTGCAAAATGCATAGATCAGCTTGGTCAGCAGAGTTATATACACGTTCACAGACTTAGGGCCAGATTTTGAATAAGAGAGTCACATCATAAAGAGGGGCCAAATTTTCATAAATAAGTAGGTGGCTGGACTGTTAGGATACATTAGTATGTTCGAAACTAAATTTGTTTGAAAAAATCTGTCCTGAAGTGGTACAGTGGAAGATGGCGGGTGCTAAGCACCTTTGAAATACTGGTCACAATTTTGGGTGCTGAGAAAGCTGCGTCATTGTTTGCCTTGTTAAAAATGCTATTAAAAAGGGAATTGGTTCCATTTACACTGCATGATTTCACTGGGGTTTAAAGTTAGTGGAAGAGCTACAACATGTAACTGAATTTCTCCTACCTTGTTGTTTTATTTTTTAACTAGCATTCTCATGCGGCACATGGAACTCCACCTTAGAACTGTGTTCATTTTCGCAACACAACCTGCTGCCAGATGGCATATTTGGGGTTTCATTCAAACTCAGAGCTTAGCTCAGGTTGAGTGAGTGGGGCCAGGATCTAGTAGAGCATCTGTGCATCCTGGGATCAGTCCTATTGTGGATGACTTTTTTTTTTTTTTTTAATTATTATTAACAGAAAAGTTGCTGGTGAAGTATGGTTATAGCCTCATGGCAGAGATACTCGATGTATTTTGGTTTAGTTGGGTGAGTTTGGCTCTGATCTTTTGAGACTTTGCATGAATTATCCCTTTGGGGGTTACTGCATTATTCAAGTACATAAAATTGAGCATATGCATAGATACCTGAAGGATTGTTTGTAACCTGACCTTCAGAGGATGTGAGTTGTGAATTGAAACAGCTTCCAATATGCACTAATATTTTGGGCAGCAAGTGAAGTGATGATAAACAGGACAAGTAAAAATAATGCATAAACTTCAATATTTAAAACATTCGGTCATGTCCAGTTCTGTATTGCACTCAGCATGGCGTGTGAGTACCTAATTCGGTATTATGTTAGAATATTAGGGTTGGCAGGACCTCCAAAGGTCTTTTAGTCCAGGGGTCTCAAGCACGTGGCCCGAGGGCCACATGCAGCCTCTAAAGCTATTTTCTGCAGCCTGTAACAACACTATTGTTACCGATATTTGCAATATCATTGTATGAAAAAGTTTCACTGGTGCGGCCCTCGGGCCAACATACTAGTCCTCATGTAGCCCTTGTGGTGATTTGAGTTTGAGACCCCTGTTCTAGTCCAACCCCCTGCTCAAAGCAGGACGAACACCAACTAAATTAGCCCAGGCAGAGCTTTGTCAAGCCTCAGCTTAATGTTCAAAAGCCATTTCTTCTAATGAATAATGCTGATGCTCATAACTGTAGATCTGTGTGGAAAGACTACGGGTTAGTCTACACTTGAAACTGTCAGCGGCACAGTTGAACTGGTACAGCTATGCTGCTGTAAGAGCACTTGTGTATCCACATTATGTCAACAGGAGAGCGCTGCCCCACCAACATAATAAAACCACCTACTGTAACTGAGTGTTTCCTGCCAACATAGCACTGTCTACACAAATGCTTATGTTTGCAAAATTTATGCAGAGCAGGGGTGGTTTTTTCCCCACACAGTGAGTGCCAAAAGTTTTACTGGTATAAGTGCTAGTGTAGACAAAGCCTGAGGCAGGCCTCAACAAAGCTATGTTTCTGGTCTCCATGGTGACTTGTTTTAGTAGCCTGTTGCCTAGCTCCACTGAAGAACTGTATGGAGGCGCGCCCTCTGCCAACCAAAAGTAAAATTGCTGGCACCGTGCTGTTAGCCAGTTTTGTCCACCATTGGCCTAAGAACTTGTCTACACTTGAAATGCCATAGAGGCAACTTGGTGTAGCACTTTGGTGTAGACAATCATTACAGAGAAAGCAGAGGTTCTCCAATTGGGATAGGTTATCCACCTCCCTGAGAGGTGGTAACTAAGTCAACAGAAGAGCTGTTCCATCCATCTACCAATGTCTACACTGGGACTTGGGTCAGCTTAACTACATCACTCAGTGGTGTGGATTTTTCACACCCCCTGAGCAACCTAGTTGGGTCAACTTAACTTTTGACCTGGCCTGACAAGCTTTCCATGATCTATGCCTGGAGAATTCCACAAAACCTACTCCATCCTTTTCTCATACCAACTGCAGAGGATGGTTCTCTGTATAAGGCCTTATCTGCATTTGAGACTTACACCAGCATAGTCAAGGGTATGAATAAACCATATCTCTAACTGACACAGCTATGCTGACAAAAATTCCATATAGATTCAGCTATGCTGATAGAGGCGTGCCTCTGTTGTGGCAAATGTGGTTGGGGATGTGGTGTTCCTACAACAGGAGAAAAACTCCTGTCAGTGTAAGCTGTACAGGAAATAAATTAGGGGTCTATGCTGACATAGCTATGCTGGCACAGACTCTATAGCACAGACTTATAGACAAATATTAGCAAGGATGAATTCTGTTTATTCAAAACCCTGGAAATGATGCATTCATGATATACTGTAGATTTTCAACTACATTCTTTATGTTCAGACCCCATGTTTTTCATGGCACTTGATGCAGAATTGTAATCTAGTAACTAAAGCTGTGTCTAAACTATAGGCGTTACAGTGATCTAGTTATATATAGCGTTATAGCTATGTTACTGTAACCCTGTAATAGAGGGAGACAGAAGGGGTTGTTTTTCCATTGCTGTAGGAACTCCAGCTGCCTGAGACACAGTAATTTGGTTGGCAAAAACATTCTTCTGTCGACATAGCTGTATTTAAGGCAAGCCTCAACAAATCTATGTTTCTGGTCACCACAGTGACCAGTTTTATTAGCCTGTCACCTTGCTCCACTGCAGAAGTGCAATGGAGGAATGCCTTCTGATGTCCAAAAGTAAAACTGCTGGTGCCAAGCTGTGAACCAATTTTGTCCACCCCTGATTTAAGTGGTTAAGTTGGCATAGCTATGGTATTGAAGGGCGAGGATTTTTCACGCCCAAGTGCCATAGAACCCCAACTTAAGTTTTAAGTGTAGACCAGACCTCAAGCTTTCATCTTAAGCAAATATTTTCAGCCCATATCTTTCCAAAGACAGCCCTGAAAACATGATGGCATGGAACCAATGCAATATCATCTTACTGAGTTTGCAGACATTATGACACACAGTTGGGAGGGGTGAATTATTCCATTTGTCTCAAGGAAGTTTTAACCTTTATACTTGAACAAACCAATATAAATGTCTAACATTTGACTGTTTTGATACTGATCATTTTGAGAGAAAGAAACAGCTAATGTGCTTATGCCACAATCCCTCCAATACCAAAAGCCCCTCTTGGATCCTATCCATCTGCTATAACTTTCATTTTAAAATTAAACACGTGCTTATGCAAGATTCTTGCCTAATTTACTATGGTCTTTGGAGTAATTTACATTGTTTTTTAAATCCCAGTACACCCTCATCTCTAAATGCATTTACTGAATTAAAAACCAAAGAAAATGGTATCGTATATGCATATAGGTGCATGCACCAATATTTTGCAAATAAATTCAAGTTAAAAATGACCTCCCAATGCCTTTGCACTCCACTGTGACATGCTTAAACTTCTATCGGCAAAGTCAATATTAATATTACAACCATTCTCACTCAAGCCCCATAGAAATCTCATCTTTCTACATACACTTTACTTTTAATCATGCATATAAATCCATCTACATGCACAGACTGAATCTCAGAATTTAGAAATATTCAGCTGATGAATTTCTACTGTCCAACTAAAGTTATCGAAAAGCAAATTTAAGGTGCATTTAACTCAGTATTTGAAATGGGCCTGGGATGCTAAGCTAAATTCCAGAACCATGCTCCTAAAGCTGAGGGGTGTTGATCCAGGCCCATACTTCTGCTTACTCCTTAGCAGTTTCCTATGCCTTATATCATTCATTATTATTTTAAATAATGTGTCCAACTTTGCAGGCCATATTGAAGGCTGCAATTCAAATGACAAAACTCAGTGGAGGAAGAGCAGTTCCTTTCCCCTACCATCCAGTGTTATTTATAGGGACAAGAAATGAGGATAGGCAAAGGAACACTATTCTATACGCAGCAGTGCACGGCCATAGTGCTGCTTACATAGGCTATAATTGTAGTGACAGCTACATTTAATACTCAATGAATACAGCATGTTCTACTTGTAAAGCCCTCATATACAATATCTGAAACCCTCACATAGATCAGCATATATAACCTGAAAACACCTTTGCAAAAGTGAAGCACCACTACTGTCCCCATTTTACATGAGTGTCAGATGCCTTCAATACCCAAATGCACCCCACAATTTTTAGTACCACCTACAGTGCTGCTTCAGAATACAAAATATTTTGGGGTGCCTTTCAGAGCCACTATGCACACAGCTGGCTATAACCAGGGATTAAAAGTAAATGATTTAGTTGGGGTTGGTCCTGTTTGGAACAGAGTATTCTTATCTTCTGTGGTTCTACAGGAATGACCTTGAGGACAAAGACTGATGGATGGAGCTAGGAAGAGAAGGAAGTGGATGGTCAGAAACTTCATAGCTAGGCAAAACAAACAAGACAGTCCTGTGCATTTAAAGACCAGCAAATTTATAAAGTGCCGCACTTCTTGGCTTTTTTGCTGGACTAGACTAACACGGCTATCCCTTTAGAAACTAGCAAATTTATGTATCACATGAGCTTTTGTGGGAGAAAATCCCACTTTGTCAGATTTTCTCCCATGAAAGCTCACGCAATACCCCCTTTGGAACTTCATAGCTAGTTCAGAGTTGATAGTTCAATTCTCTTCCTAGAATGGTGATGGCAATTTCATTGTTTCTCCAGAAATTAGGTGTGAAGCTTTGTGTGGTGCCTATGTAAGCTTGCCCTGGGGGTGCAAGAGGGAGTGAAATTAAGATAAATACAGATAATTAGCTGCCTGATTTGAGCAATGTGATATATAACTATTTTTTATTTAGCCCAGGAAGTGACAATACCTACAGGATCTCTGGATGAGAAATCCAGGCACAGACTGTAAGGTAAACACACACTGAAATGGAGGTAGACAGTAGAGTTAATAGTTCTACGAGTTCATATAACAGAGTCTATAGCTATTTCACTGATGACTGTGAACAATGTAGTTACTGTGTCTCTCCCTTGGTGTAACAGCAAAGACGGTTGCTAGACTCTGAAAATAAATTATGCTATGCTTTATTAAACGGTAAACAGCTGTTCCAGCCACAATACAGCACACGCTAATTGAAGAATGCCTTAAGCAGTCCTGTAATAAAAAGCTTTTTAAGAGTTGGAGGGAAAAAAAAAAACTAGTGCCTGCCATGACAGACTTACTATCATAAGCTCCCTTACTTAAAATTCAGCACATGGGTCATTCAAGGTGAGAAGTATAATCTGAACTAGGAACTACAGTAATGAACATTTAAGAATCATTAGCAGACTCTTTCATGCCATGGTGCTGCAGGCAAAGACATGCGTAGGTAGGAAGCAAGGTTCTCATCAGGTTCCCATGTCTTGTTTTGCTTGGAAATATGTATACATGATACAAAGGCTGCAGGGATAAATTGCTGCGAGCCCAAAACAGTTGCTGTTCATGGAGAACTTGCGTGACAATCTGAGCTACCACATGAGTGAAAGACAAAGAGGCACAAAAGGGGAAAACATAATAGGAGACAAGAGCTATTGTGACAACAAAGTTCCAAAAGGGGGGGCTGTGTTAGTCTAGTTCAGTAAAATAAACAAGGATTCTTGTGGCGCTTAGACTAACAAATTGATTTATTGCATGAGCTTTCATGGGAGACATTGAAGTCTGGGATTTTCTCCCACGAAAGCTCATGCAATAAATCAATTTGTTAGTCTTTAAATGCCACAGGATTCCTTGTTTGTGACACCTGAAATCTTGATCTTGCAACTGCACCCACATGGCTATAGATCTCTGTATCCATGCAGTGCCTCCCCCAGTGTCAGTGGGACTCTAGGCAGATGAACTATTCTGCCAGCCAGAACGCAGTTTCAGGATTGGAGCCTAAACCTCCTGTGACAGTTGTTCCTTTTGATGTATAGATATAATTGTTCTTTGTATTAAAACAGTCATGATGGAACATCAATGATATTCTGAGAAGGGAATATGATCTAGTGTTTAAAGTGGGAACGGACAGACTGAAAGATCACTATTTCCTGATTTTTCAGTACTGGTCTTTGCAGTAACTTGTTGTGGGACGTGGACAAATCACGTCCTCTTTGAACCTTAATTTATCCCTCTGTGAATGAACTGTTCCTAAACTACATTAAAGGGTCCCTTCTCATGGTCTCTTTAATGTGGGTAAGTAAGAAAAAGCCCTTTAAAAGCTATGAACAATGTACACTATGAAAATGACAGTTATGTTATTATTTTGAGCAGCTCCACATTGATAAAAATATTTTGTCCAAGAATGACATTTTAGCTTCTGTTTCAGCGATCTAGTATTAGGAATACAAAGCATCTGCTTTAGAGAAAACTGTCCGCAGTCAGACTAGTGGTAGGTGTGTGTGTATAACAATAGCAAAAAATTCTTGCAGGAGAATTAAAAATAAATTCAAGGCTGCAAGAAAAAGAGCCATGTGTTTATTAATGTAGAATATACTATAATTAAAATTATTATCATTTAAAATACTATCAATACCATCCCAAAAATTATTTTAAGGCAAGTGCTATGTGATGAGCACAGAAAGATTTTAAAATATTTTTTTAAATGATTTGCTATAAAAGAAACGTATAGATATTAGGGAAAGGGAAGGGAATCAACCCATCAGATAAAATAAACATAATTCACTTTGTTCATAAAAATCTTATGACATACTTGAAAATTCATGCAATAAAGCAATTTCTTAACAGAAATTTCCTAGACAAATCGAACCGGGTTAATTTTCCTTCACTGGACTATGTGCATATTTCCTTCATAGATAAAAGCTGCATTATCCAAGGCATTTCCTTTGTTGTGTCAACTTCAGGACTTATTATTTGAAGTATTCCATTGAAATAGTATTGTGTTTACAATTTTAAGTAAAATCTTAAACAGTTATAAATCAAAGCACCAAGCTATTTTGAAGAAGTGTATACACTATATATACAGATACTACATGCATCTACATTGTATATATCTATATATGAGCAACTTGTGTACCCAAAACCTGATTAAAACTTTCATGGAAAATTACTCAAAGAATGAAAGTAAAATTTAAATATTATAAAAAGGTAATTTAAAAAATAATCAGACTTTCAAAAGATGAGTATTCATACTGTTCACAGTCGGTTCTAGAAAGATGCTTTCAAAATATTGCTCAGATTAAGAGGTATATTTGCATGACATTTTTCTGCCATTGACCCAATTATTTCAATAAAAACTTGCACTGAAAATAGAACAGACCTGTGAATTTAAAAAAAAATCATCCAAGTAAGCCAATCTCTTTCCTCAAGTATCTAATAAGCGGTTTAGGCATTACAGTGGTGGCATTTTCCAGACATGCTGAGGTTTACAATGTTTTTTAACTGTGCTTTTTTCCCCATTGTGCATAGAATGTTAGAAAAAAAAATCTACAAAAAATTCCATCCAAATCTGTAATTAGTTTTTTTTTTTTTTTTGCAAAATGTTACTTTTTAACTAGCCCAGCCTGATACGAATGGAGGATAATGCTAGAAACATGATAAATAGTGTAAAGTTAGGAGAACAAAATCTCTAACAATGGACAGGTTAATATAACTGCATACATTAGAAACATCTCAATTATTACATCCATAAAGGCAGAACCTAAAAAGTAGCATTTCATAAGAAGATGTCATGTTGACATATATTGCTCATTAAAAAAGGTGCCGTTTGTATATGGGTTACAGTTCTTCATATGCATGAATATTGGTAACACACTGTGGGAAAGGAAAGCCCTCGAGATTTCAAGTAGTTTGAATATTTAATGTAACAATAGTTTGCTCCCTAATAAAGAGAGGAAAGAACATTTGGGAGCACAGAACATATATTTGCCCTTTTCTTCTATACTTAAGTGCGTACTGGAATTTCGTAGACAAATTTCAAAGTCTGTTGTTAAAATAATAGTGACCAAAGATAATAGCTGCTGTTTAACTCGAACCATGAGCGTAGAAAATGAAATTAGAGAAAAAAAATCTAGACAATACTGACTAGTGTGTATAGATATACATTTATATATCTATACACACACATTAACCTACTAGTTATCTATGCCCACACTCAGGCTGTCAGGAAACTGTCAGCTGTAAAGGCGATAAGGTGGGCAGTTTAAAGAAGATACTGAAGCTTTAAGCTTCTTAATGTGCCAAGAATCAATCCCATGAAAGCAAACAACTTGAAAAAGGGTTATATGTATTTAGGAAATCTCTGAGCTCCCCTTGCTTTTGCCAGAGCAGGAGCTAGCGCTAGAGTTTTCTCACCCTAATGACCCCTGAAGCAGCCCTGAGGGATTGTGAAACAAGGCCGTTACACAAGGCAGCTTGCTAATTGAGAAGTTGATCGGGGGTAGAGAAGTCCTGCTTTAGCATGTTAAGTGTCGAAATCAAGCATGACTAGATTGACGTCGCCAAATCACTGTCTAGAGGCCACTCCAAGCCAGGAGCAGCAGGGCTTTTCACACCTGATAGGCCCTCACTCTATCTACATCAAGTCACATTAAGAAAGGAATGTATTACAGAACTGTAGCTTGTGCCCCTTAAGAGCATTACTTGGACTGTCTAATTGCTGCTTCATAGTTTCCTAAAAGTAGCAAAAGTGTCTAAGTGTTGGAACTGTGCCTTCCTGATTCCACTCAGAGAACATATCCTTATCTTCCCACCAAAAAAGTAAAAGGACCCCTCAGTTCAAGCAGAATGATTAACTGAAATAATTTGTTATACAATTCCAAAACACACATGTACAAAAAGAGACTTTGTTAACGTCGCTTTGGATAATACACGTATTCAAAAGAACTGGGCCAGTGTTCAATTTAAGATACTGTAACAAGCAGCACTTTAGTGGGCGCTTTTCATCATCATATATTAACTAATTAATTCTCAAAACAGTCTTGCGAAGGAGGTAAGCATGAGGGCTGATCTCCAGGGAAACGTTTCCTAACATAGCTTTACCTGAATAATGATCCTGCTGTAGGTATGCCCATATAAGTTCCCGTACAGTGCAAAATGACATCAATTCCAGAATAGTATGTCCATAAGGGACTTGTACTGATATAACTACAACAGAATAATTATTTGGGAATTAGCTATACTGGGAAATTTGCCCTTGCAGAGAAGCCCTGACACTGTATCTAGGAATTAGAGAAACTGAGGCAGTTTGGCAGAAAGGCTTCAACAGTACCAATCAGATGCTTAACTGCTGATTTTCAAGGAGAGCTGGGTGCCTAACTATCCTTTGTACCTTTGAAAATCCCCTTGTCAGTGGCTACAAAGAGCCTGGGAGTCCTCTCTGGGATTAAAGCTCTGCAGTTCCCAGCCCTTGTCCTGCATCTGTGCTAAAGAGCTCAGTTCTTACCGTCTTCCACTGTTATTTAATGCAGCCACACAACAGCAGTGGTTCTCTTGTCATCATGTGGCATATACTGAAGGTTATTCCCTTTTCTGTTCAAATTTTACATGGGCATGTGTGGTCACCCTGTGAAATTCAGAGGGCAGATGGCCATAACCAAGTACTGCAGGCAGCTTCTAAAAAGGCCGGGGTAAATTCCTGACAAACAGCATTTGTAGTTATAGTTGAATACATAAAGATACAGTAGTTAGACTGCAAGTCCACTGGAGCAGAAACTGCCTTCTTGTTTTGTTTTTTTCCTCCTTGAACAAGAAGATCCTGGTCTATGATTAGGGCCTCTAGGCACTATGGCAATACAGTACAAATAATTAATAATACTAATCAGCAGCTATCAAACCCAAGGTGTTCTCTACAGATTACTGAGGCTTCTCCCATTTGAGCTACAGGAGAACTCGGAAAGCTGAAAATTGCAGGCTAGTACAGTTTCAGGGGTACAAATAACGTCTGTCTCTACTATCAATAAGATACATTGCTTGCCCATGCCAGCTGACTCTCACATGTGGGACGGGGTTTCCGGGGCTGTTTGACTACAGGGTAGATGTCCAGGCTTGATCTGTCAAGCTGACTCTCGGTGAGCCCCCCAGAGCTTGAACTGTAGCTTCAGCCAGAATGTCCACACCACAATTAAGCAGCCCTACAGCCTGAGCCCCTGGAACCAGCTGACGGTGTCTCACTGCAGTGTAGACATACAGTCAAAAAAGACATTATCACATGAGAGAAGGGTTTTTTTTCCTTAAAGTCACGAATTTTTCTTAAGTTCTTTCTGTTCTGCAGAATACGAAAAGGTCTCATTTTTCATTTGCTAAAAAAATCAACACTTGTATCATTCTTATTGAAATGAGTACCTCAATAATGGTTCTGAGGATGGTTTCAATAAACATTTTGTTGGTTAAAAACTGAAGAAGTCCCAACTTCAGTGAGGCCAGTGGGAGAAAAACGGTTTGAAAAAGATCAACTGGCTCTATCTAGCTGTACATAGCGTACGGCATGCATCGTATTACACCTTTTAAAAAAGAGACATCAAATGACATGCCTTAGGGTGCCAGATGGAAAGGGCAGGGATCAGGCTAGAATATTTCCTCCAAGCAGCATCCCTGACCCCTTAAAACACACCACAACTACTCCTGACGCCATTACACAGGGGTTAAACTAAGCCAGAACACCCTGGACACACCATATTTGGGGCCAGCGTTGTAGGGCCCTGACAAACAGAAAAATCAGGTTGAACGCTGTGTTCTGCCCTGCCTTGACTGCTGGCAGGTCCCAGCGGAGGGATGCAACAGGACCATGAGGAGTCTCAGTGAGGACTGTGGCTATGGAGTCCTTCAGGAGCCACCGCCTCCCCTGCCGCCATTGCAGGGGCTCTGGAAGATAACACGGCTCCTACTGCCTCCCACAGTGGCACCTGGCTCACTGCCCCCAGTTGCCAAAGACATGATCTGCTGCCCAACGCCGACTGGGGAGATCACTGAACTGCCACCCTTGTAAGGGGCTACTTTGCTCTGGTGCCCATGGCTCCCTCCCAGCTGCCAATGCAGTGTGAGTGGCTCAGCTCCAGCACCTCCAGCCCGAGCACTACCAGCCCCTGGAGTGACACCAGCCTGTACCATGTCACAGCCCTGGCCTGCCTCACTCCCAGGCTGTGGCTGGGCTGGGTTGGCCTGACTGATTCCCAGCTGAGGAAGCACTTGACACTAGCACTACCTTGCTGGTCTGGATCCATCACAAAAAGGCTTACAGTGGGGCAGATGCCACTGGATGTCCTGCAACAAAACCAACCATAGTTTTAAACCACAGCTCCCTGCCAGGGGTAAATGTTTTAAACTGGATATCTTAATCTGCATCATTTACTGAAAATATTTAAAAGATATGTTTACAAAAAATTACATAAAATAAGCTATTACTTTATAATGGACCCTGTCCTGCTGTTGCTTTATGTACAGAATTTCCATTAAATTGAGGACAGGGGGCCTGACTCCCATCTTCTAATCAATATGAACTGATGAGAGGAGAACTGGCCCCAATAACTGATATAGACAAACACCACATAGAATAATAAATAAATATTTTTATGGAGTGATATCTGAGGTGTATGGTATTGAGTAGTAGTTGCAAATGCTCACCTGGGTTGGGGCCCATGCACGAAGGGGGTCCAGAAATTAGGAGGGTTCTAGGGCCCATCAAATTATACTTTAATCACTATCTTTACACAAATTTTATTACTTCCTGAGGCTTCCCCCCCCCCTTCTTCTGAAGTCCTGAAGACCACTCACTGGGTGCAAGTTAGTTCAAAGAAGCCTTAATTCGAACTTAGTCTCTGTCCAACATAGACTTTCACTAGTTTAAATTAAGGAATTCCTTAATTCAAACTAATGAAAGCTTAGTTCAAATTAGTAACACCTGCATTTAGTTCAAACTAAGCGCATAGTTCGAACTAAGGGCAGTATAGACCAGGATTAAGCCTTTATTTGAACTAAAGTTCGAATGGGGCAGTTAGTTCAAATTAACAAAGTACACTAATTTGACTTAACGTTTCTCTCAAATTAGTGCACTTTATTAATTTGACTTACTAAGGTTGAGTTTAGTTTGAATTAAGGTTGAACTTATTAGTTCGACTTTTTGTAGTGTAGACGTAGTCAATGTTAGAGCTGGAATGCATGTCTCGATGGATTGAATCAGTATGATAAAGTCAGCATTCCTAGGTACACTTCTGAAATAGCAGAGGTAGGAATTCTGTTTGGTTCCTTACAGTTACAGCTTCAAGTCACCAAAGACTAGCTGTTGTTACAGTATATCCATGCCTTTCCTGTTGTGATGGTCAGTAACACAGTATGGCAGGCTCTGCTGCAAGCACAGACATGCTTAAAGCAAAGGGGAGCAATAAGAGTCCATGAAAAACATGAAGGAAGAGATCTCTCTCTTCTGAGGCAAAAGACCAGGTAAAGCTCATCCCATCTGAGTCTGTTCATGTTATATGTCAAGGGTGGTCAAACTTACAGAACTCAAGAGCCACACAAGGTGATTATTAAACCTTCGAGAGCTGCACTGAGGCATACAGCCATATACTTTTACCTACTCCAAAATTACTAAGTTTGAAATTCATTGCACATTTTAATTTTATTGTAAAGAGGACAAATATTGATCCAACTGTCAGATTCCAATAATTACTTAAGGTTACCATGAAAATTAGGCCTATAGAGTAAAAACTTAGCTGCTGCTCCATGTAGCATACTACAGGCTAGTGGTGAGTTTTTTAAAATCCTGACCATGCCGCACTTCTCCCCACCATCCCCAACCATGCGCGTTTCTCCCCACTGCTCCAATCCCCTCCTGAACTCCTAGGCTGGGGCTGCTTTCCTAAATTGATTTGCTGACTTTCTTCTAGGAGCCACAATTTTTCATTGAAGAACAGCATGTGGCTCCCAAGCTGCAGTTTGGCCACACCTGTGCATCATAGGATGCTTGCTGTAGGAGAAGGATGCATATGATACAAATTATGAAGGTATAAATGATGTTCAAAAGAGTGTTATTTCATAGTTTTTTTTTTTAAGCAGTATTAAGCAGGTCCCATGTTCACTGCTCTCTGTCCATTACAGCAATGTATTTTTGTTACTGTTTCGCTTTATTATGGTATGGTATGCACCTCTCACTGTGGGTTGAGGTGGGTGGAAAATAGCTCAGATGTAAACTGTACCTTATAGAAAAAATAGTATGGTTTTTAAAAATTGACTGAAGATGTAAAATAGATAAATAGAAGTATAGTGGGAGAAAAAGACAGGGTCAGTTGCAGATATTTTGCTCCTCCACCAATCACATATCCCTGACTAGTCTAAATTTGGCAGGAGGGGAACCATCTGCTACCAGCAGCCTCATCTGCTTCAGAAGTTGTGCTGGAGTCTGTCAAAGGTGCCATCACTCCAAGATCCATTCCAATAAAAATTTTCCAAATAAAAGAATGTTTCATGACTGTAGAGGCTCCAGCTGCCAGAAGGTGGTGTGTACAATCTGGTGAATTTTCAGATATCATGATTCTCTATTTCCCTGCACGTTGCATAGTCATTTGCAGCAGTACAGCGTAGATGCAACGTGTAACTTAAGCAGAATGGTAGCATTTTACACTCAGTTGTTCACTGCTGCACATGATTCCACTAATGTGCAGGGCAACAGAGCATCTGATCTTTTGCCTTCATAATTTGTTAAACTAGACTTCAGAGTAGCTGGAAGCATGAAGGTAACATGAATGAACAAGACAGCCATCCCTGTCCTTTCCAGCAAACTTAGAGCTGTAGCATGTCTGTCAAGGAAATAAATAAAATCCATTAACCAAAACTGGGGATTAGGTCTTATTTTTGTTCTCTTTATTCCCCTGCCTCCATTTCAACCTTTATTTCCTTCTCTCCATCATCTTTTGTTCTCATTTTTGTTGCTTCATTCTTTCTTAGAGAACAAAAAACTCACCACCTCCTTTCCTTGTATTTTTGTCATCTGCCCACTTTACGTCCCATCTCCAATGTCTATCCTCTCCTTCTTGTTCTCTTTCTTAAGGCATGCTGTTCCTATGATGCTTTACCAAACCTATCCACTCAAATATGTTTCCTCTTCTCATCCACTGGCACTGCAATTAATCTTTCCTCTAACACTCCTCCTTCCCCACCAAAGTTGGTAGTAATACAGCAGAAGGTAGTGAGGGCTTGGTTTCCATTTCTTCTTCACCCAACTGGTTGGCTGCTACACCTATTGAGTGTGAAGAGCAGCTAGGTCTTGATGGCCATCCAGTTCCACCAGTGGCAATGCTAGAGCACATAGTTAAACCTGGAGTGGTGGCTTACAATAATTCTTCCATCATTTTTAGCACTGATGAAATTGTGCTGATGAAAGACTTCCTGGAATTCACCAATGTAAATGCACCTTTTCTAGCAGCAGCTTACTGCTAAGTTAGCTGCTCCTTCCATGAGCTACCTGTCCTAAGAGCAGAGGTGGATTTTTACTCTGTCTTGTCTTCAGTAGTGGCCGGCAGAATATAGAATAGAGAGAGATGTGAAATTCCCACTACAAACTCTAACAGTCAGTCAGTGGGTGGTTGGGTGAAGCAAAGGGGTGTGGATATTCCTTAAAAAAGAATTCTGTGACCAGCAACTACAGCAGTAGCTCAGAAGAAAAACCAATTCAGACACCGACATCCTACTCTTAACTGCAGTCTATACTTGCCACACCTTTTGGTGGCAGTCAACAGGCAATATGCAAGGTATGTAAAATACCTTGTGTATCCCCTGACAACTTACTAAATACTCCCTATACACTATGCTAAGCTCCCTGGAAATGCCTTCCAGTTGGCTTACCGATACTCCAGTTCTGGGACTGGAGATGGTAAGGGCAAATTCCAGATCGATTGAGCATGTCCACACAGACCGCTCAATTGAACCCGAAAGATCGTGCCGATGGCTGCGATTTTGCCACTGTCAGTATAGACTTAGCCTGAATTCCAAGGAAGCTCCCGGTGGCTCGGACGCTGTCAGTGGAAACTAGTTGGTTCCCACATGGGCATTTCAGTCAGGTCTTCACTCTCTCCTGTATAAAGGAGACAAACCACCTCTGAGACGAGTGGCATAAAACTAGAAAGCAGTAATTATGCTTACAGTGCTGGAGCGAGTGAGGGGAGTCACCAGGTTCTTCAGGTTAAATATGGTTCATATTTATTAAAAGTGAAGGTAATTTTAGCTCATAGCTTGGTTTTGATTTTAAAGATGAAAAGAATCATCACTACAGACAGGCACATGAAGAAGAAATAGAAAGGAAAAATCCACTCTTGCTATATTTTAATTGAAACTCAAAAGGCTGTAATCATAGGGCAGGCAGCCATTTAGGACAAATCAGTTACCATTCAAGACATGACATACACTGAAGGCCACCTCTGCAGTACTAAAGGACATTGCCAAGTGCAGAAAATTCTTGTACAGACAATTGTACACTGAAGTCCAGCCTGCCCTATTAGACCCAATGCACAGACCATTGCCCCAGAACTTCCCAGTGATCCACTTTGCCACACAATGACCTACACTATTTAATTTATATATTTAAAAAAAAGGGGGGGGGTTTCCTCACTTATCCTTTTCAGTCACACTCTTATAGGGGAGGAGATGCTATCACAGGGGGTGGCAAGGGTTGCTAACCCTGTCTTAGGCCCTTGAGGAAAGATTAAAGTCCCATTGGCTTCAGGGGGTTGATTCTTGCATGTGCCTAGAATCCAATATTCCAGAATCCAACCCCCACACGCATTCTGCTGTACTTAGAAATAGAGAGGCACAAAACCAGTGAAAAACACAATAATTAACTGACCTTATTGGTGGTGGTGCTTAATTTTTAACTATAAAGGATTTTCTCCACTCTAACAAATTACCTAAGTCCTTATAAAATTAAGGATGTGTTCTGCTCTTTCTCTGATACATATTCATAGGCTGCAAAGTGTAGGAAGATGTGGAAGTATGCTGGCATTTGTACATTATAGCAACAGCCATTTTCTACAGAGCCTCTCTCTGCCTTTTGATAGTTTGTTACCAAAATCCAGCAAAGAGGTTCACTGCTCTCACCCAACAGCCACTGGTGCAGGGGTCTCAAACATGTGGCCCCTAAAATCATTTCCTGTGGCCCGCAATGATGCTATTGTTATCAATATTTGCAATATCATTATATGACAAGGTTTTAGTGGTGTGGCCCTTGGGCTAACGTACTAGTCCTCATGCAGCCCTCATGGTGATTTGAGTTTGAGACCCCTGCACTAGTGGTTCTGGGAAGCTGACAGACAAACAAGCCATGATTTCAGTCCCAGGGTGATCAAAAGATACTTGTATCAAAGGAATAGCTACATATTTTGGGGGCCATCTCAGGCAGGTTTACACTTCTTGTATAGCCCACGATACTGGGTTTTTTTTTCCTGTTTGGTTTCTTTTGTTTTAAGTATTTCAGCTTGGGTCACATTATTGTTTGTTATTTGAATAATGAAAGAGTACACAGTAATTTGCAGACTGATGTGGAAGTTCATTAAGAATGTAAAATCTAAGGATTTGTGAAATGGACAAAAGTTATTAAATATTAATTCAAAAATTTCATCTTAACTGGCTTCAGTTGTGTAAACAGCCTTTTTTGCATTCACTGATATATTTTCAGAAAGTTAAGCTAAAATAATTAACAGACTTTGGTTGGCACAGTTAATTTTAATCGAATATTGCAAAATATTCTAAAAATATTTTTGTGTCAGAAACCTGATTTTATCAGCTTTGCTTACCAAATAACTGAATCAAGTCTTATCAGGTGATCTTCATGTCCAATTAAATTAACTTGTGTTTTGAATATCTGAAAAAAATGCTGTTTATACAATAGAAAATAATTTTGTGATTTCTCAGATTTATTCCTTCAATTATTGAATGGAAAGGGAAGTGAAATTTGAATACATTTGTCAGAAATTACCAGCTAAATTTTATAATCTAACAAGCAATCTGGAAAGATGAAAAGGAAAGTGAGACATGACTCACAGATCACATTAAAAATGTTGTTACTTGCTACCACTTTTTTTTTTTTTTAATTTTTAGGCCCTGATTCAATACCCTTTTGAAAGACTCCCATCAATCACAGTGGGTTACTTACAGTACCAATCAAATATTCAGACAAAAACATGTACAGAATGACTTGCATTTATAACGTTACAGGGGAAGCCATCAGGTTAGGCTCTTCATGTGTGATCACTGAAGTCTGAGGAAATGACATACTGGTCTTGGTTTTGCAACACATACTTTTTAGGGAGTTGGTGCAAGCAGTAGGAGAGTTTGCTCTCTGATGTGCTCTCTCTCTTATTTGTCAATTCCTTCTGAAAAACCTCCACCCCACTTCAGGTCTTCTCCCTAGCTCCTTCCACCCAGTTTTTAATGCCTTTTGGACAGTTTCAATTTCTGCAAGTACCTGCATGACTGGTTCTCTCTCTGTTCAAGAGGAATACCAGCACATAGTTTGTCTTTAAAAACTCTATATCACTGCCAAAACGTAGCAGATCTGGGAGGTTTGTAAGCTGATTTTCTGTTGGAGATGACAATGGAATGGAGTCTGAGTATTTTCTTAGTGTAACTTGTTTTATTTACATTATATATTCAAACTCTTGAACAGAAGTGGACAGACAGATAAGTGAATGTGCCTTTCAGGAATGTCAGCCCAAAGACCAACGACTACTACCCTGGGAGCAACTCTGCCCCAAGAATTGACTCTAAATAGAGAGATGAAGGCAGAGCACAAAGGCTCCTGCTACCTGCAGCTACTACCCCCAGAAACAAAAATAGTGTTTCTGTGAAGACTGAACAGTAATGTAATTAGTGTATCATGTCAACGTACTGACACAGTGCGATATCTTCATGACACTATGCTGACAGGAAAGCATCTGCCATGAACACTACATTCTGGGAAGGTGGACCAACTACGTTGTAAATGGTAGTGTGCTTTCCCATTGACTGAGCGAGTCTACGTAGACCAAATCAACCAATGCCACTGCACTGATGCCTGCCATGGAAGCAGCACAGGCATATCTTAAGAAACAAAACTTTTAATACTTTGCATAATGGTTCCATGTGGTGATTCCCACCATCACAATATTTATGCAACTACACAATGGATACACGATTTTTATCTGTGTATGATGTAGCTATAGACTTGTACAGTGCAGCAAGTTTGTATCACTACCAATGTTCCCTCTAATTACCTGTAGACTGTGTGCAAACAATTTCTTTGTGTGTGCAAAAAGATTGAGAGCACCAATATTAGCACTATTGATTTTTTTTGTGTGCACTTTATATTTTTGTGTGCGCAGGTTTCATGACCTGTATGCGTGCGCACATGTGCACAGCTTAGAGGGAACAGTGATCACTACCCTATATTTCATTATATGCACTTCACTAAATTGTAGGAACATAAACCTTTAATCAAGCAAAAATTCACATGGACTTCAATGGGGTATTTGCATTAGGAAGCCTTGCATGACTGGTCCCCTCAAAAGTAAATAAATCGTAACAGTATTCATAAAGTTGGCCAGGAGCAAGAAAAAGTGACAGCACCAAAGTTAAAATAGTTAAAAGCTAATAAGCCACAAAGCTCACTATACAACAAATGAACATCTGCTCTAGCACTGATAGCTTTATGGTGGTGGTTCTCCTCTCGTTTTGCTCTAGTCAGTGCCTCTTTGGTAGCCCTGGCCCTGCTACCAGGAACATTTCTTCTGTCTTGCCCCTTTTAATAAACTATGAAATGTAAGGGGTTTTTATTGTTGTTAGTATTGTCAATGTAGCTAGGGAGTCCAAACATGGATAAGGATCCCACTGGGCTAGGTGCTGTACACAGAACAAAATGATGATCCCTGCTATGAAGAGCTTACTGCTGAACTGGTGAATACAACAAAAAGACTGGGAAAGCACAGACAATCAGAGAGACAATACTGGCCAGTAGGAAGCAGTGGTCACAGTACAACAGCTGCCTAACAGTTGTCTGGGTTTTTTTTTTTTTTAATAGGTGTCCGCGTGGGTATTGTTATGCTTTGCCAATGTTTGCACCCAACATATTTTTCCTCCAATATTGACAAATTCTCTTCAATTCTACTCAAAAAGATCCTCCACTTTCTTAAAGTTTCTATAATTCACACTAGGATCATGGGCAAACTCTATTTCTCCATCACTTTTACCAGTTGCACACTCATGGATGATTTTCAAACCCAGCAATTTTCCATTTGTTATCTTTCCCCCACTCTGGATATTAACCTGTGCTCACTGGCATCCCTTCCACGATGTGACAGCCAACAGCTTGGGCAGTCAGCAAACAACTGGTAATATTTTCTGCAGGTGGCCATTTTTTTTTGTAAGGGGAGCCGCTATGAGAGAAAGAGATGAAGCCTGACTCTTGCTAAAGAGGTAAGTGGTGGCCATCAGCCCACATTTCACTCTAATATGTAATATTCCACTACAGTGGAAAGAAAGGCAAAACGAACAGTGCCAAGAGTTTTATGTTACATAGGGTTTGGTCTCTATCATTAGATGGCAGCTGCACCATTATAAATGGAGGAGAAATCCAGTCTATTACAGATTTTATATGGCTATCTTGTTCATTCTGACTGATTGGTCCCCCATCTAAGGTTTTTCAAGTTGTGTTTTGGTTTTTGTCTATCAATATACAGCAGTTGGTGTTTCTGCTGCAATCAACATATGATTTACAATGGTCACAATAAAAAAAGCAATTTTCAAAGGGATATTGTCAACTGCAATTTGGATGAAAATTTACATTTTTAAAAAAAAGAAGTCCCCGTGGTTTTATAAAAGCTAATCTCAGTGTTTCCACAATTTTTAAAAAAAAGTCCACAACGCAAACTATTTTAAAACAAACAATTACTGTCTGGTATTTGAAGCCAATATAATTGCTCAGGATCTAAAAGTGAAATTGAGTCCAAAACTGTAACTGTCACTGTTAATTTTCATCATCTGTCTGAGAGTAAAGCAAAAATTATAGAGAGCATGAATATTAACTGTAACAAGGAAACCAGACTTTTAGTTCTTCCATTCTTAATAAATTGAAGGTAGTGCAAAGAACACAAACATCTTTTTACAACATAGAGTATAATTTAATTTTAAAAGTGCCTCTGCAGGATAACAGCTCTGCTAATTTGAATGTGTAACTTTAAATTTTAATTTGTTAAAAAGTACCACTTGTTAAACGCTTAGGCTCTGATTTGCTGTCAGGTGTGCTGATTATGAGAATTTAATTTGACTTCCGTGGGACTACTCCCAGGAGTGAACTTACTGTGCAGGTCAGTCCCCTAGATTGAAAGATCATTTCTGCTATATGTTGTGTAAAGGTCTGACGACATTTTTCCACAGTATTAAATAACTTCATACCAGCAGGGTATGTTTTTATTGTAGTAGCAGTCCCCAGATATGTGCATGTCTTATTGGATAACAAGTATTCTGCTTATCTTGCTAAGGTAGGGTGCAAAGACATGAGCCATGCCATTACTATTAGCTTGGTGAAATTGTATGCAATTATCATTGTACCTCATGTAAAAGGCAGAGAGTTGCAAAGAAAAACATTTTTAGATCATAGATGAAAAAGATCTCTCTGCAGCTCTCAAACCTAGCTTGCCTCTCACTTTTTTTAACCAATTAATGAGAAGTAAATACCACACATTAAGTCTTTTTCAAGGACTTTTCCTTTTCTTTTAAACTGTTCTATGTATTTGTTATTTTTACTGCGGTAAAAGACAAAGTGTAGAAAGTTAAAAAAAAAAAAAAAAGGTGGTGTTGCATAAAAGGTGCTTTCTGAGAATCCATTGCACCCCCCACCCCAATTAGAAATAACTGGGATAACTGATGACTTTTTAATAGTGCAGTGTACGTACTCAGTAGCACAAACTTATTTCAAGCCCTTGACTTCCTTTCTCCCTGGAAAGATTTAATGTGCATACAGAATAGGATACAAAAATCCATAGCAGAGTCACAGAACCCTTCCTTCAGAAAAGGAAGAAGCAGTTTTGAGGAAAGCTCACCTTCCATTTTGAGCACCAAACTAAATGGCCAGATTTTCAGAAGAGCTTGTACAGAAAATTTTGCCGTAAGAGAGTCCCAAGTGAGCCACCAGTTTCTGACCACTTTTGCAAATCTGGTCCTTAAATTAGGTGTTTAACTGGTAAACTCTGTTGATAGTGTTGCGCTCATATTATAATATAAACACAGATGCATGCTTTGTAACTTTTAATTTACCGAGGAAGTATGGTGCTCTATGTCTTCTAGTATTTCTTTCTTAATTTGAAACTCTTACATTTATAAAGGCACTTAAACACCATAGAACCAAGACATTTAATCTAGGTCCTATCTGGCCAATTTGCCTCTCTACCGGGGTAATAAAAAAAATGAAAAACAAAAATACTGTTTTCTCTAGATTCATTCAATGCCTAAATGGCAGCTTAGAGTGACCACAATCACATCCCTTGCCAATTACAAATGTTTGCAGTCGTTACAATCCTACAGATACCAGTGTATATACCGGGGTGGTCAAACTTATGGAACTCAAGAGCCACACAAGCTGATTATTAAACCTTTGAGAGCTGCACTGAGGCATAATACGTTTACCTACTCCAAAATCACTAAGTTTAAAAGTCATTGAACACTTTAATTTTATCGTAGAAAGAGGACAAATATTGATCCTAGTAATGTCAGATTCTAATAATTACTTAAAGTTAACATGAAAATTAGCACTATACAATAAAAACTTAGCTACTGCTCAATGTAGAAGACTGCAGGCCAGTGATGAGTTTTTAAAATCCTGACCATGCTGCACTTCTCCCCGCCATCCTGACGCCTCCTGAACTCCTAGGCTGGGGCTGCTTTCCTAAATTGATTTGCTGACATTCTTCTGGGGGCCACAATTTTTCTTTCAAAAACTGTATGTGGCTCCTGAGCTGCAGTTTGGCCATGCCTGGTATATACAAACGCAGAGTTGTGTGTGAACGGGAGTATTCATGATTCATTCACTTGCTGTTTGAAAAAGCTTCAGGTCATCTCAGCACAGAGGAGGAACATATGAGAATTAGGTGACCAATCACGCAACACAAATATTCAAAACAACATGAACACACCACAGAATGACACAGATTTGCATGAACTATTTCGCAAATTCGCTAACTGTAATCAGGATCAATTTGCAATTGGGTGGGGGATAAGAAGAGAAAAGGGTGAGCTATATTTGTTCAATAATTTATTTGCAACTAATAATTTGATCAGCTCTCTACCTTAAAACAAACATCTGCATTCTCCATATGACTTTAATTGGTAGTCAATCAAACACACTGCAGTGTGTGTGCATGTTGCTGAGTTGTTAATGTGTTTCTAAACCAAATAAAAAATATGGTGGAATGCATAAACTGGTTCAAATTAACTAGGTCTGACTACATTTTAAGAAAAGCAATGGGTGTGCCTTGCATCCACTAGCAACAATTTGTTGTGCACTGTAGTGTTACAGCACTCTAAATGGTAAGTAACTGTTTAAAAATTCTGAAGCATTCCTAAAATGTTTCACTTTAACATTTCTGCAATAAAATCATATTGAACTGTTGCTTTCATTAATTTTCTTCACATGAGAGATCAAGGAATGCAAGTTAGATTTGCTCTTTTCTTGGTTTTATTTTATTTTAAAATTTTGCCTACTACGAGCAACTAAACTCTCTCTTTTTTTAATAAAACACTGGCCTTGAGTTTTGGCCCCTTAATAGTAGCCTACATGGTCGACTACCCTTGGTGTTAAATTTTCTTAAATTGTATTTCTGTCAGTATATCATTTTTTTAAGCAATGGACCCTATAATAGCAAGCACTATTCTGTCAGGAGTACATTTGAACAGCATGACACAAGTATTTTTCACTACAGGAGACAAACAATGATATGTATTACATGCAGTAAACATTGCCTTTGGTACATAGGGTTCTCTTAGCATTCATCTGTCTAAAATCTCATTGTGTCCTGAACGGAAAAAAAAAACCCTGCCTTCTCATTAACAATTGCCGAGGGCTGTAGGTTTGTAAAGTGCCAACAATGCACTGTCACATTTCTCATGAAACAAGAGCTTGACTGAATATTACAAGAGGTGGTGGAAACCCGGCAAGGTAGATTAGGATGTACATTAAATAGTGAAAACATAATAAGTCCTTATTTCACTATGCTGCTTAACTAATAAACATGTAGTAAATAATTATTTTTATTTTAAAAAAATTATTTTAGAAAGATTTCTCCTGAGAATACTAAGCTAATGGCCCAGGAACATGGCCTCATTTTGGATGAAAAGCACCTCCATGCAAGTGGGCAGCACAAGGTTTTCTATACATTTCACCCACATTTATGGCCTCCTTTGAGCCATCTGCAGTGGTCTCCCTTTGTGAGTCTGAAAATTAGGGGATGGTGTTTTAAAATGGCGCAGTGTTAACCTGATGCTGCTCTGATTAAAAGTCAGTGACAACAGGCTGTGAGCAGTCCTGTACCCTTTTAAAAAAGAATCTCAGCCTACTTTATCAAACTTTAACCAAATTTAATCTGGCATGCTATCCTGTATATGTTTATGTAAGCAAGTAACTACTCCCATGAGTAATTCCACTGAAGTCTGTGGGACTACTCTTTTGCATAAGTGATACAGGATTTAGCTCCTGATCTGCTAATTACATTCTGACTTAAAGAACTCATTCCAAATCATTCAATAGTGCTTGGACCCTACTGGGCAGATATTGAGACCAGTAGGGGAAGAATGGACCAGTCATTAAGCGCCAGCCTGGAATTATTTGACGGACCCATGTTCAATTTCCTGCTCTGCAGCAGACTTCCCCTGGGACTTTAAGTCTCTCTGGTCCAGATTCTGGAGAATATTTAGGCTCCTAAGTTCCACTGCAATCAATTGAAGCTAGGAGCCTAAATACATTTAAGGATCTGTACCTCATTTCTCCATCTATGAAATGGAGATAAAATAGCTCTTCCTCACCTGACCCGGGGTGTTATGAGAACAAATACATTCAAGATTGTAAGGTGCTCACATAGTACAGTAATATGGGCCTTAGATGTTTAGAACAGATAACATCAAGAACAGATACTATTCAGAAATCTTAGGGTTGCATTCTAAACTTCCCAATACCTCAGTTTACCCATCTGTAAAGTGAAATGTCTACCGCCCTCTTACAGTAATTTAGGAAAAACAGGGACAAATCCCTGTTCTGGACTAATGAGCTTTGAATAAGTCAGCACTTTAGGATTTAGCCTCACATTCAAACATGACTGGAAGCAGACTGTCGGGGGGAAACGAAACACTTACTTAAAAAGGAAGTGGAAATATCTTGGCTATAGCTCCTTGGTGAGGAAACAAATACAAAGTGAGTGAAAACAATGTCTGGAGATGGGGAGAGTGATTATTTAAAAAAGCTCAGAAAAGAGATTTCTTAAAATTCAGCTATGGATATTTTAATGGATTTCTCCCTCCCAGGCTACCCTAAGTTAATGTTTTGCATGTTCTGCAGAGACACAGCTATTTATACCAGACCCATAGTTCCTTAGCATATGATAATTGGAAATTTATTATTATTTTAATGGGTAGGTTTGTTGGAAGAAAAGAAACAGTCATTTCACAGAGGGAGGGAAGAGATCACTGGAACTACACGGCCTTTAAAATAAATAGAGTAGCTGGCATTGCTAATGCTGAGACTATTTGGCACAATCTGTAGACTTGCTAGATCTGCTATGCATCTACCAGACCAGGAGAGGTTTGAGGCTTGAATTAAAATAGTGTCTTCTTTAGAACACTGTGCACTTCATGCGGTAACATCTGCTGCAAGGCGTAGGGATCTCATAAGAGATCTCATGGTGAGAGTCTCTCCCTTTTATGCCCAATAAAGGAACTGGAGCAGCGTGAAAGGATCTTAAAAGCCCTGGATCCACTGGGAGAGAATTCCACCAATACAGGAACTAAGGAAGACCACCACATACTCCTGTCTAAATTATACTAAGCTTGCTTTGGCCCCTGCAAGAACACAGGATCGGGAAGGTACAACAGCAGCTTAAAGGCTGCTGAGCTATGCAACACTTACTCTCATCCTTGATCTTTTCATTTTCTCACAGGAGTTTCTTTGACATCTAGGATGAGGGGTTGGAGGACTGCCCCACAGGGACACCAATAGCCGTGCCATCAGAAGAGCAGGGCCATGCAGCTTTACTAAATGCACACAATATATGATAGAAGAGGCAGGGATGAGAATGGCATCAGAGCAAAAGCAGAACACCAAAGAGAGAACCCTGGAAAATGCCCAGCACTCCAAGAAGGTCACTGGATTTTGCCCTCCCAGCAGAAAGGTAGATCACCCTGGTTTATGTCTAAATAATACCTAGTTCTTACACAATGCTTTTCTTCAGTACATCTCAAGTGATATACAAAGGATATTGGTCTCACTACCCCCTTTGACAGATGGGGAAACTGAAGTACAGGGAGGAGATGTGGCTTATCCAACATCATGCAGCAGGCTACTGACAGCGCCAGAAACAGAACCCAGCTCTCCACAATCCCAGTTCGGTGCCCTAATCACCACCTCCTCTTCATTGTGGTTGGCACACATGATACTCTCAGCAACAACTTGCTCTCCTCTCTGACTATGAACGGTCATTAAAATCTCAAGCACTATGAAAACAGGTTCCATATCGGTAGTTGTGGACATTACCTTTCTTCTTTCCCATCCAAAATACACAGAAACTAGAAGGTCATGGGTACTTAGACTGCCAGCCCTTTTGAATCTTAAGAAACAGACTCAGACGTAAAGCCTGCTATGACTTCAGTCTGTGGAATGTCATCCCGGGGGGGGCCCGCAGCTATGAAATGCTTTGAAACAGAAAACCTGTATGTCCCTGCACAAGGCCCTGTAAATACACCCAACTCAGTCCTATTGAAGAACCAATGACACTGAAATTTAGCTGCAGTATCCAGAGGTGACCCCGGTGGAAAAGGACTAAAATAAAATTATTCTCAGAAGCCCATAGACTGTACTATAGATTTGTAGCACTGCTAGAGAATGTATAGCCTGTTTAAAAAAAAAAAAAAAAAGAGAAGAAGAAATGAGGACTTTCCCACAAGACTAGATTCACCCCAACATCCCAGTCATTTCATCTAATGCCAGTTAGCAGCATATGGGAGGATAAAGGCCAGCCACAAATGCCAGTCATTGTTCTGCCTGAGGCAAAAGACAAGTGCTATCACTAGATACCCTTAACAGATGGGAAGAATTTGCAAGGACTTGCTCGCCACCCTTCTGCACCAGCCAACAGAAATGAGCTAACCAGAGGGGCAAAAGAAAGTATCTAGCTGTGCACTCTCTTTCAGCATCCCTGGGGCAATGTCTCTCCCTTAGGCACAATGCCTCTGGGCTCTGCCTCCAGGACAATGTACCTCTATCGAAGAGTGGCTAAACTTACTGACCGTCCCCCCAGACTATCTTTCCCTCTGGGCAGAATCCTCTAGCCCCACCATCCTCCCACAGGGCAGAAGCTTCAAGCCCTCCACCTGAGTCTGCTAGGCAGAGAACAGGGAGTGGGGAAAGGCATGGAGTGGGCACACAGTCAAGGCATAAGCCTAAGAGGCTCTGTAAGCAGCACTTTAACTATTAAAAAAAAAAAAAAAAAAAAAAGGCAAGCCAGTTTGGTCATCCCAGTTCTGTAGCATATCCATTAAAGGCTTTAGCTTGAGCCATAATAAAGTATAGACAGCTCTCCCCCACCCCATCAAATAATAAATAAAAGCGCACACTGCAAATTCTGTGCTTTGCTGTTAGTGTAAGATAAGCTTTTTGGAATCACTGTGGCAAGTTATGAATGAAGTAGGAAGTTAAAAAAAAATCCCTGCTCACTGCACACAATTCAAATAATAAAATCACCCTGTGATCACACTTGTTGTGTGCCATTTTATTTTTGTCTTGTGCCCAGAAGAGTCTTGTTTCTTCCCAACTGGTTGTCGATCCTTCAGCTATCCGTGAAAGAAGAGGGGGGAAAAAAAAGAAACCACTCTCAAAATTGGTGCTGGAGTGGAACAGTTCATTCCACAGAAAGTACATGAATTTCTAGCATAAGCTATGGGAACCTTCAGTTAGTTACTCCAGGTAGTTCTGAACCTGGAGCTAAAGACAGCCTTAAGCATAATTCTTTCTGGAAACACATCAGGGCATCAATAAATGAGAACCAGTTATCTGCCCTGCCTAATTTTCTAATTTGATCAATGTTTAGAGATGTTATTAGAGAGGTAACAAACACCTCATTCAGTATTTTCAGGTTCATCAGGAAAAGCATTCACCAGGCCTATATCTAGATAAGTAGCAAAACCACCATAGCCATGACCCAGTAGTGGAGATACATACAACTCGAATACTTCCTGTCCTAGAACACTACCAACACCCACTTCCGGGTCTTTACTAATTCATTGTCTAGACCAGGGGTGACCAAACTTATGGAACTCAAGAGTCACACAAGTTGATTATTAAACCTTC
Source organism: Podocnemis expansa (assembly GCA_007922195.1). Lineage (NCBI taxonomy): Eukaryota > Metazoa > Chordata > Testudines > Podocnemididae > Podocnemis > Podocnemis expansa. Next base: position 17,718,589 of record ML682017.1, on the reverse strand, counting down.
AAGAGCCACACTGAGGCATATAGCCACATGCTTTTACCTACTCCAAAATTACTAAGTTTAAAATTCATTGCACACTGTAATTGTATCATAAGATGAGGACAAATATTGATCCTGCTGTCAGATTCTAATAATTACTTAAGGATTCCATGAAAATTAGGTCTATACAGTACAAACTTAGCTGCTGCTCAACGTAGAAGACTGCAGGCTACCAGCGAATTATTTAAAATCCCAACCATGCTGCACTTCTCCCCACTGTCCCAAACCTCTCCTGAACTCCTAGGCTGGGGCTGCTTTCCTAAACTGATTTGCTGATGTTCTTCTGGGAGCCACAACTTTTCATTCAAGAGCCGCACATGGCTCCTGAGCTGCAGTTTGGCCACACCTGGTCTAGATTAAAGCTATCCCTTTGTTGGGACTCTCTCCTCAGCATACCTGCTGAGACTGGCCCTTTAAATTTGGTAGAGCCAAGCAGCTGCAATCTAAAGTAGCCATTTTGTGACTCTCTCTCTTCAGGTGGTGAGTACCTGTTATATTTTCTATATCCTTAGCACTGAAAGGATAGTGCATTGTCACAGGACGTTCTAGCAAGAAAGAGAGTGAGCAGGTGCGTTACTACAGGTTTTGATCTATTACCAAAGCTTTTCCATCTCATGGTCAAGTATGGGAGCAAAGCTTCAACCCATCCCACATGTTCCCTGTAAGTGCAGTTCCAAACAGAAACTTCTACACCATTAACTGCTAGCCTTGTGGTCCTTTGGCTGATTTGTTGAGTCATTTCAATACCAGAAAGGGCGGGGGGACAGCTGATAGCAAGTAGGCAGCTTCCTTTGGCACTTGTCTGCTAAAGTATAGCCTTTTGGCTTGCAGCATTTTGTCTGCTGTTGGGAGGAGACGGGGGGAATAAAAATTAAATTCTTGACAATCACTCAGTCTATAACAAAAGTATTACTGGTCAGAGATCAGTACTACTAAGAATTGATCCAAAACAGGAACCATTTCTCCTTTTAGTTTTTGCCACCTCCAAGGTATAGGTGAGTTGGAGAAGTGGAATGTAACTCTTAACCTCTGTTTATGTGCAACTAAAACCACACTTAGCTTTGCCTACCTGTCTTGTCACATGTACATACATTATGGTACCTTAAGGGCCCAGGAAAAGGAAAATCCACCCTAATATGGGCCATAGTACCAAAGTGGAATGATTACTGACACATGCCCTACACCAACCCAAGGCAGCCCCTCTGGATGGGCATGGTGTATTTGGGGACCAGATACTGAAAACAAAGCAGCTATTCTTTTGCAGGGGTCTCAAAACTCAAATCACCAGGAGAGCCACATGACAACTAATATGTTAGCCTAAGGGCCGCAACACTGAAATATTTTCATACAATGATATTGCAAATATTGGTAATGATAATGTTGTTGCAGACTGCAAAAATAACTTTAGGGGCTGCATGAGGTCTGAGGACCACGTGTTTGAGAGCCCTGGATAGTGACCTTCCATAGCAGAACCAGCTTCCAACGTTTATGCTATGCCTTCTATCAAAAATGTGCTCCTTGGAGGCCACAATACTGTAATCTGAAGCACAGGAGGACTGGAAGTTGGGTTAGGTTAGTACAGTACAGGCAGGGGCTGTTAGAAGTGCGGTGCAGACTGCTGGTGCTCTGTTAAGGGAAGAATGGTAAGCCTGTACCATTGTGCATGCCTAGACTTGTTTCCGTGGGAGATATCTATTCCCAGTGCATTTGCAGCAATGGAAAGTCAGCACTGGTAAGGCTGCATGTCACTCCTTTGAGGTCAAACTCTGTAGGTTTGGACCTTGAGTTATTTGCAGCCATGGTGTTTTCCAAGTCTACACCTAGACTCACAATGGTCCCATGAGGGAAGATTTCCTTCTAAATGAAACATGCCTGCTGCTACTTCTCCATCCCTCTGCCCTGCCCATGGCTCTTTTTAGTGGAAAGAGAATACTTATCTTTATATCAATAGACCTGTTTGATACTCCTATAAAAGAACCACCACTGTATAGCACTGTCTGTGTAACTCTGATCCAACCAATACCCAGTAAAGAGGTAGGGGCAAGAACTTACTTTTCAGACAGGCAACCCCTACAGGACCATATGTACTGAGGAGGAGAAAGTAGACATTGAAAGAAAGGAACTGAGGTGCTTAAAACGCAGAATCTGGCAAAGGGTCTCCCCCCTCCCCTTTTAAAATAAAAGCAGAGCATGTGTCATAAAATAACCATAGAGGCTTAAAAGCTGCTTTAAAAAAAAAAAACACAACACAAACACCAAAGGAAAAACTATTTTTAATCCACCCTAGGTGTTTTATCTGCTAAGATGGCTAGTCTACCTATGTTTTAAAAAAAATACACAGAGCATATTTAGTTCCATAGAGTTATTCTGCCAGACACAGTAGGTTCCTGTGAATGAATGACTGGGAATCTGCCAAACTACAGTAGATTTTACAAATAAACCACTTCCTTTAGAGATTAAAAGGTGGGTTTTTTTCCTTCAAATACAGAAGGTATATTTGGTGGGATGGAAAAGGGAAAAGAAGCAGATGAGGGAAAAACATTTACCTGTTTTGGTACAATAAGAGATTGTGAGCACTTACGCAAGGAGTCCCGTGGCACTTTTAAAGATTAATATATTAAATCGCATGAGCATTTGAGAAAATCACCATCAGCATCTGACTGTGATTTTTCTCCCATGAAAGCTCATGCAATAAATAAATTCATTAGTCTTCAAAACAAACAAGGAGACCTGTGGCACTTTAAAGACTAATGAATTTATTGTATGAGCTTTCATGGGAGAAAAATCATACTTCATCAGATGCTGATGGTGATTTTCTCCCTCAAACGCTCATGCGATAAATATTAGTCTTTAAAAGTGCCACAGGACTCCTTGTTTGTTTTGTTGAACTAGATTAACATGGCTACCTCTTTAGAACTTGAGCACTTTAAGACACTCATCTGCATTTTAAAAGCAACTTGATCAGTTATCACCCTTTTGATTGATTTAATTCTTTATAATATAATTTTGTTCATAAAGTGCAGAGAAGAATCAAAAAACAGGCTGGGAGTAATGTACCATTCTGTATGAAGCAGGAAAGCAACTAGACAAGGTCATACCTAGAGACGGGAAGGCATCCGGAAGTCTCAGACATGTGTGTTTATATTAAAGGGTCTCAAAATACATGATGCATCCATAATTAACTAATACTAGATTTTATTTTTAAATCACTGAGTTTTTGACTAGTAGTGTTATAACCAAATCAGGTGAGGAGGCACAAAAGGAAATGCTTACAGCAACTTTGGGACTATGGGCAATGTTGTTAAAAACAGCATGATGCTGGGGGTTTGTAGCATTTCCTGTTTTAGCTTTCATGATTACAATGATAAATTGATTTCCAAGGGACAGGATTTTTCTTTTTTAAATTCATCTAAGTTGTTGCCTACCATAAATATCCAATACCATATTGAAGTCTCTTGAATGATTGCCACTGTACATCACAGTGAAATGTTTATACATTTTCTCCTTTTAACAGAAATCCCCAACATGAAAACACTTATAGGAGTTTTCAGCTGTTCAGGTGTGTGGGGTTAGAGCCATTAGCTTGTCATTTGACCATAATGAGGGATTAGGCACAGAAGGTAAAGATCAATGAATTTCTAAAGTGAAGCCTAAAGTTTTGATTGACATTCTTCCCTAGCCACTGCATCAGTTTCTTGTTATCCCCCCCTCCTCTTTTTTCCTTTTAATTTTGCCCCTCAATAGGCCTACTGTACCTAGAATTCACTTATTCTCAGTGCAGAATTTCATAGACAAGTCACTTAGGCCAATTCTTTAAAAAAAAAAAAAAAAGGGTCTACAGCAAGGCCCTCTAGAGACCATTTAATCAGCTAAAAAAAAGAGTGCCTGACTTAAGAGAGACTGAACACCAAGCACCCATGGCTGAAGTCAATGGGAGCTGGTGTGTGCTCTGTAATTTTCTGGGCGGCAGGTGTGTGTGTGTGTGGAAATCAGAGCACCGATCTAACTCAGGACTTCTGAGCCTAACCCTAATCACCTATTTTTAAAAATCCTTGCCTTCATGGTTAATCATTAGATACATTCCACTGATTTTTTTTTTTTTTTTTTTTAAACTGCCATATAGTGTAGGACCCTGAACTCACACCACCAGAAAACAAAAGGGGGCAGAGGGAGAGGAAAAAAAAAAATTGAATAACTGAGTTTAGAAGTTAACACTTTGATTGAGCTACAAGGCCCAAATATGGCACGATACTCGCATTATTTTACCGGATAGCTCCAGCAGCAAGCTTGCATCTAGCCAGTAAGCAGCCTTGTGGTCTTGAGCATTTCAAGAACAAATCCCTAGCACCTTGTGGATCGAGAGGGTGGTTCTGCAATATATATTTACACCAAAAACAACAGTTATAAAGTCAAGCATCTAGTGTGTGTTTTCAGAACTGAGGCCTACAGTAAAATAAAAGTAGTGTGTTTTTAAGGTATCCATTTAAGAAACACACAACTAAAAGCTTTATTGCAAGATACCCCATAGCAAGCTTACAACCTCCCTTCTCGAGTTTGAGGAACCAAGATTTAAGAAATTTCCTGTGCAGCAACTAGGGCTAAACATTCACCTTTGTTCCTTTCTTCCTGCCTCATCCCATCCCCCCATCTGCAGAAAAATGTATTCCCCCTCACCCCCACAAATCTGCAACAAGATAAGTTTCACTAGAAACATTTTTTTTTCTTTAACGCCCTCTAGGTGCACAGGATCCAAAGGTATCACATGTGGATTTTGACGAGCATTCTGGTGAGGACTTTCTATACTAAATTGGACTAAGGGCTTTGGATGAAATATGGAATAAGGACCACTCCCACACTGGAAGGGGGGAAGGAACAATCCTACAGTGGAAGGCAGGGGACATGGATTATACCTAACAATAGCTAAGAGTCAATAATTATTACAGTGACTGGAAGTCCCCTACTGAGTTCTATGGTTCATGGTACTTGGTGTTGGCCAGACCAGCTTTTCTGAAGGACTCAGTCTCCATTCAGTTAATGTAATCCACTGAATGCAATTTCCTTCTCAAAAAGATCTTCATTAGCAATAGTGATTTCCTGAATTGTGTGTGTTGAAGAGAAGTCAAGAGAGTACGTTTGGTGCTATTTTTAACTCCATGGATTGATGCAAGCCTTTCTCTGTGCCCATTGGATAGTTGCTCTCTAAGCACTGCTATTGAGCTGTAATCTTGGGGAGAAGTTCTATGCTGTGACATTTGTTCCCTGAGTGGACAAGCACATAAATATTTCTGTTGCAAATAGTGGTGAGCCCAAATTGTGGATGCATGCGCGTGTATACTCAGCTATAAGAGTCTGAAATTTACTTTCAGGAAACATTAAAACTTAGCTGTATATAGGCAAATGTTTACAGAAAGTAACCACAAAAGGGCCACACAGAATCAATAAGTTAGTTCATGCACGAGTTCAAGAAGGTCTTGTCAGATTTTCTTTTCTTGTATGGCCTACTGCAAGCTAAACAGCACGTTCCAGTCTGGTTTCTATGATTTAGTTATTTCTAGCAGTGTGTGTGAAGGTGTGGGAGGAGGAAACAAAACTATTTTATCCATGACTTAATATAATTAACTGCCTAGAAGGCATTAGATGATATCTGAAGAGCAAGACATTTGCTCTAGTATCTCTTGCACAAACTCTAGGTTCATAGACTTGACCACAAAAACATAATATGAAAATAAAGGAGGTACAAATTCAAGGTGACATGTAACATTTGGTCTGGTGTAGTTACTTCCAAATAAGACAATATATCCCCTTACAGTGTGTCTGGATACAAAAACTCACTCAACCTCCCTTGTTGATTTCTCACCTCTTCAAAATGTAAATGGAAGCTGCAATAAAAGCCCTGATTTCTCCCCACAAGCAATTTTATCTTTAGCTGTTGTGTAATTCTCACCTTCATCCAGCATCTGCTAACACAAGACATTATCATTTTTGCAAAAGGAAAGATGAAAAAGCTTAAATTACAAGTCCTGCAGAATGCTACTTAACACAACCTGCAGGACAATTTCCCATAGAATACCAATCCAGGTTTGAAAACACACTTTGTTTTATGGAGGTGATTTTGATTTTTCACAATGAAGTCTTCTGTATCATGTTGCATTTGTTACAAAACAGAAACATGAAGTCTAGTTGTAATTCAAGTAAAAAATGCTGTGAAGCTAATAATTGGAACCACTTATATCTTCAGTCATGCAAGGGCATTTCCTATCCAAGCAAAGGGTAGGTGCACTTATGAGCTGAAGCAAGGAGTTGGTCTCCAAGGCTGCACTTGCTAGACTTGTATCAGCTTAATCACTCAGCAAGGTGAAAAAGCCACATCCCTGAGCAAAGAAGTTATACCAACCTACAGCAGGCAGCACTGTCGCTGGGTGAGCATCCCCATCAACTCACAGAGGAGGATCAACTATGTGACAGGAGACACTCATCAGTATAGCAGCACCTTCACACAGATGCTACAATAGTGCAGCTGTGGTGCTGGACATGAAGACAAGCCCTGGAGTAGCCCCACTGACGTCAATGGGCTGCCCAGATAAACATCTGCTGTAGTTTTAAATGCCATAGTACAGTGGTGCATAATTGAAACAGAAGTTAAGGCCACAAAAGATCATCCTTATGTGCTCTGCATAATACAGACCATGGAATTTCACCATGTAATTCCTACATCAAGCCCAGAACATGTTCTTGTATCATAAGAGGTATTTAAACTAAATGTGAAGGGCTTATGAGACTTAAGTAGAAATCCTTTAGTTTTGATAGCAGAATGATGCATTTTCTATTTGGTTTTGATTGAAATATTTAGTTTACTTTTCAGCTGCTTAAGTGAGTTGTGGTTGTGTGGTAAAGATGTGCCATTGCTTTAATATAATTTGGCTTAGGAATGCTGTAGAGGAACTATTTAAAGTTCTAAATATTAGAGAAGTCTAGAATAAGCAAGGTAGGTAAATCTGAAATCTAGTTACTGTGGGCTATAGTTAATTCCAAGTATGCCCTTCAGAATAATTTTTTTTCCTGCAAAGTCAGGTATGTCTAACTATACTGTCCATCTTGTACTCAGAAGATGACTTGGTGGCGTTGGCATTATCTATATATTCTTAAAGGAACAGTGCATTCCTATGGGTGTCTTAAGACCCAGTGTTTTGAAACACATAGATGATCATTTCGTGACCATCTAAAAAACAGACAGACACTCAAGAGATCAGTGGCTAAAGGCCCACAATAATTTGGAGACAGCCACAGAAGGATACAAGGCAGCAATATCATAATTCCATGATTTGTAACTGCTTAACTAAAATAAGATTGGTTGGCAATGGCTTCAATAATTCAGTTCTTAAAATATTAGAATAAAAAAAGTATATTTGAGCCAGACAAACTTTAATCTTGGGGTATCATTTAGATTTATTTAAAGGGCCTTTCATGTCACCTTAAAGTCTCCACTGGGGAAAATAAGCTTTCAAAACACCAGGCATCTGGTAACAATATATATGCTCATATTTTAGCATACCTATGACTACTTAATAAAAACTGATATCTTTTACAACTGAAAATATTCATTCCATGCATTAGGTATTTTGACCCTCAAATATTTGTTAAAAAATATTTTTAGCTTTTCAACATAAGATACACCATGTTTCCATTTTATAAAAAAAATTCTTCTTGCGAAGACTGAAGAAAATTAGTTTTGAACTTTATCAAACAGCTTTTATTTGTCCTGTCTTAAGTTTTGCATAATATTTACCTTGGATACCTTAGAATACATTTTTGGAAATTTCTGGTTTGCTTATAACCCACCAGAAAGGCTGTATTTGATACTTGGAAACAAGCATATGTTAAAAGTTAAAATAGGATATAGTGCATCTAAGTTGCATTTGAAAGCTAGAAATTAAGCCATCTGTCACTGATAAAAGATTTAGGAATTTAATTGCCCTAAAACAAAATCGTGGTAAAGAGTATTTATAAAAATGAGAAGTAAAAATAGCATTTAAAAAGTCAGGTAAATTGCAGGTCATACTAACAAACAAAGCAAGATGGATGGAAGTGTGAATCTATGCACTGGCAGACAGACAACTAGTATTAAAATTTGCTGTATGCAGATACTTCATTCTCAGGCATATCATTGTGGCTTGCTTTTTTTTTTTTTTTTTTAAAACACTATTGTAAAAGAACACTCTTTTGCAAACCAGCACTTAAGGTGCATTGAAGGAATATACTATAAAGCTGATATTGAAACACTGCTAAAGTTAGAACACAAGTTTCCTATTCTTGTAAACCTTGTAGTTAATGCGCATTTGAGTGTAATTACACCTACAGAAGCAACCTACTTGGATAACTAATATGCTATACATAGATGAATTTCAGTATCATGATAACTGACTTATGGAGGAGTCCTATATAATTCAAAAAGGAACAAACAGGATACTTTAGATAGATAAAACAGAATAAATGCTTCAACTCTATAAAATTCAGTGCAGACCACCACCCTTTGTATATAATTTTAAGCAACCCTAAAGAGTTCAGTACAGAACTGTGTGGGCTAACTTAATTATATAAAATAACTAAATTTTATTGAGCAACTATCAATTGACAAAAATCTTTAGTGCAATTATTTGCTACTCAGATACCATATAATAAGTGTCACAAAATGCTGCAGCAATTTTCAAAATAGTGTACTTTCATACGAGTTCTCCAGAAATTTCACGTCTGCTTTCAGTTCTCAGATTCCTTAAGCACTGCCATAGGATTAATGAGATTGTGCATTGTTAAACTAAGTGACTGGTTTTCAAGGAGCCTTATATGAAGGAGAATTTGTGCACTTAGTTTTATGAGGGGGTTTAGCTTCCAAATGGCATATTTAAAGCACTATTAAACTGCACATTTGAAGAAAAAATAAAGATTACCAGAAAAGTAGCAAACACATGGTACCACTGGATAGTTGTGAACTTTTAAGATTATGCTTTAGTGATTACATTGTAATGCAGAGCTTCAATGTGCGACTAAACACTAGTTCTTACTGCACCATTGAATATGCCATGTTAAAAACTAAAATGGGGAAGTTACATAAATTGATCAAACTAGGCAGGATGCTATTGTATCAGAAGTATTACCAGCTACCAGCGAACGGTAGATAAATTATACAGACACATGCATGACAATAGACTAAGGTGCTCTGGAGATCTCACAACACATTAGCAGTTAGTGGAAAAAAGTTGTTTCCTAGTGTTTTTTCAGTCTTTAAAGGAAAGAGCTAATACGCATGATTAGTGTAAATTTTTGCATCTACACAAATTCTGAAGCAGAAAGATGCAATGTTTGACATATTATTGTATTAGGGCACATTTCTTCCAATTTACTCGTGACTATTTCAGTGGACTCTAAAAAGAATATGCAATTAAGTAAGGCTTTGCAGGATCAAGCCCTTAGAGATGAAAAGTGAGCTCTTCTGGTCCAATCTCTCAACCACCCTAAAGTGGGTAAACCTGAAGTTCAGTGTGGTTTAGTACTTCATTCTTTGATGGTTCCTGCAGTTAAGAAAGCAGATGAAGTACAGTACTGCTAAGAATATACTCTGTACCCAAATGCTGCTAGTACAGTAAAAACACCAGAGTCTGTTCTTTATGTATTTTGGGATAAGCCAATGTCCTGCATCTGTAGTTTGTGTACGTGCTCGTTCCCCCAATACAAAGGAAAGGGGGAGAAAGAGGAAAAAAAAAAACAAAAAAACAAACAAACAAACAGGATCTAGTAATCAGCACTAGACCATGAGCTATTTTAAGTGTGCCTTCTCTTGAACTTTTAAGTATGTGTTATGTATTTTTAAAACAACATTTGCCTTTGGAGTAAGGACAACTGTACAGGCAAGACTGAATAAACTCAAACAGGCATAACTTAAGTCCGTAAACCTTATCCATCCTTCCACAATCTAAATATTTTACAGATGCAATATCTTTATGCCTAAACGCTTTACTTTCTGTAGTGTGCTTTCATTGTTCACGAGATCTGGTCCAATATTATTTTAAATGCTGTTTGTCTCTGAAGTCTCCAGCCAAAAGCAAAGGAAATAAAATACAATCCACCATCTTTCCTTACAAAAAGTCATCTAGTCACCTTTATAGCTGTTTGGCAATACTTTTAAAAGACTATAATAAATTTGCAAGCTAAATCATCAAGCCTCTAATAAAAAAAAGGAAGAACTAATGTTTTGTATACCCCCCCCCCCAAGATTCTACATGCAAAAAAACCCCACCCTAATATTTATTTTGGGAATCTTTTTCTCCCATGATCTGTTAGCCTAACTAGAGAATTTATTATGCAAAAGTAATAAAGAGTTCTAATTCAATTTCCATATTGAGATGAATTTTTAAAAAGTCAGAAACCACATTCTTTGTATTTACTCAGATATGCACTCCAACACTTAGTGTCATGGAGCTGAGTTAAAACCAGAGACAGTGAAGATCATTTAGCTATATGAATGCCTGCTCTTCAGTGCAATGCTGCCAAAATTAAATAGAAATGAAACAGCACTCTGTAGTCATTGGTCGCTCAGCAGGGTTTGTGTAGTTAAAAACTTAAGTGAAAAGGGTGATTGACCTACATCGCTATGAGCTTAGCGCATCTGTAGGTTCATATTGTCATCGCTTCTGAAGAAGCTCATTATTTAATGCAACTGAGTTGCATGTAATTGTCAGTCTCATTTAACACTTCAGGACAGATATTAATCTAAGATGTGCAGCAGAAATTGTTGTACACCTAGAAATATCCATTGAGTACATGTATGTGCAAGCAGAGTAGCAAAGCTTGTGGTAGAGCTGCACATGCTTTCTGCTAAAATAAGAATGCTGCCCTGGGGTGCTAATGAACATGCAAAAGTCAAGTAAGCAGAGTTAAAAAACCCTGTCACTTGGAAGGGATAACAATGGGCAGCTTTCCATTTAAAGTTCATTCTGTAGAAGTTCCCTGTGATACACGACTAAAGTATATTTCATACAACTCATACCTGTGGTTTAAGTAAGTAATAACCTTCCAGTTAGCAATCAGTTTGATATGTTAACAGCCCAAGGGCTGTTAACATAACAGCTGGTCATTAACTGCCATAATGACAGATTTCAAAGAGAGTATCACTCTTGTAAATGGACATGCTGCCAATCAGAATGGAGGACGAATTGGGATAGGTCGACACATTAAGATGTCATTTCACTTTTCTAAAGAAAAACTGTTTGTATTAATAGTACGTTCCATTTACTATAATTGGATGCAAAATAGGAGAGTGAACCTAAATTCCTTAAATTAAGTCTTCACTTCCAACCCAAGAGTGTGTGAGCAGGAGACAGAAGCCTGCAGGGAAACTATATTCTGCATCTCATTTTCATGGAAAGTTATTTCTAACCCCAAGCCCTTTCTTTATGCAAGTGAATTTCCTTTCTGGTTAAGAAAACAGGGCTTGTTTCTGCAGCACCCATCTCAATTACCCCTCTAACCGATGTGAGTTGTCCCTCTGAAGTCATCAGGACAATTTGGATGTTTAAGGCATCAAGAGGAGGTCACCAATGGATTGTCTGGGACCCAGCTTTTCATGTTTTACTACAGAGACATCTCCTGCTTAAAAAAAAAAAAAAAAAAAAAAAACACCACACAACAAACCACCCCCCCCCCCAGACCTCCCAGGAGTTAAGTAAAATTAGTTTAACAATATTGGCAATGAGAGTTAGTTCGAATCAAGTTCAGGAGGCTGTATAGTGCAAATCATACATGGTATGTAGGAGTGGATATTGAGAAACAGCTACTTTTCAGAATGAATGTCTAAGCTCATACAAAAACAAGGAGTCCTGTGGCACTTTTAAAGACAAAGCTTTCGAGGGAGAAATCTTCAACTGTCTGATGAAGTGGAATTCTCTCCCATGAAAGCTCATGCGATAAATAAATTTGAGAGTCTTTAAAAGTGCTTCAGGGCTCCTTGCTTGTTTTGCTGAACTAGAGTAATATGGCCACTGCTTTGGAACTTGTCAACATTAAATTCAAACGCGAGATTTGAAGAAGGGAAGATAGGAAGCTTCTCTGAGAAACAATGTAAGATACCCCAGTTTGATCATCTAACCATGTGAAGTGGACACAGTGGCTGCACTACACTAGAGTGACAGTCTTATTGAAAAAAGTAGTGAACAGAACTATTTTCACTCTTTCTAGTCTCACTGCAGTCACATATCCTCTAGAGGGCACCACATAAAACAGGAAGCTAGTAGTTTATTTTAAATGGAGTTTCAGTCAACTACATTTACAGGTAGATGTTAAGAGGACAGTTTAAAGCTGTAATCTAGCTAATCTGTTCACATTCAATGTAGTTTACTCTTTACATTCATATCAAACAGGCTTACATATTTTTTATCAACTGTCTACAGTGCTAGAGGACAACTAGCTTCTACATTAGCATTAAAATTAAGGTCACTTGACAGGGTCACTGCATAACTAAGTAGATAAGGCAATGAGGCAGACTGGCTATCTGCAGTTATCTTAAATGCACCAGTTTAAAGTTTAGTATAAATACCAGGTTTGAGTCTATGCACTTAAACGTATCACTACAAAATCAGCATCACAACTAAAATTTGATTAATCCACAGCCAGATCAGAAATATTTAAAAAAACAAAACAAACAATGCCACAATTTACCTCCCTTGTTGGTAAGCATTACACTGATCAGAAAAGTGAATTCTGTGTACAAATGTTAAACTGACTTACAGGCTGGTTTCAAGGGTGGCTATATTCAGACAAGTGGCTCTGTAGAAACGGGGCCCATTCCTACCTTGCATTTGAGGTCAACATTCAAGCATTACGTTACAGGCAAACCAAGTTTTCACTCCAGCTAACTCTGTAGAATTCAAGCAGCCACAGAAGAACAAGCTGGTTTTTAGTCTGCCTCACACAAAGCCGCCTAATGTCCTAAATGCTTGATCATATTTCACTGTTTTGAGAAGGAGAGTACATCTTCATTTCAAGAGCCTATATTTGCTGCACTAGTTGTTAGCAAATACAGACACCCAAAAACCTCTAACTCCTACAATGTCATTTCCATATGACTTCACAGCTGCATAATCCCTTTCAATTAAAGATATCTTAAAAATTAGTTTGAAAGTTAGGGAAGAAGTTAGATTGCCATCAGAAAAGAAGCAGTTATTTTCCAGCATTTTGAGATCCTGGACATGAGCTTATGATTGACAGTGGCACAACAGTTCCCTTTGTTATGGTTCAAGCATCTGTATAATTTGTCAGATTAAGACCTCACTAGCTACTACAGTAGCATATGCTGCTGAGCTCCACTACCTTGCAGTCAGTTCAGGGTTCCCTAGCCTCTACAGGTGGGCTTCCCAATGAAGAATGTGCTGCATTAAATAGGACCTCATTTAAAAGCACCTCAAGTTGTACTGCAGATCATTGAATATATAGCTGAATGGAAGGTATAAAGCGCAGCACAGAGCTTAGTCTCACAATCTAAGCATCATTAGGGTAGGAGATATAAGGCCAGCCACTTAAGGACCCATGATCACCATTATAGCATTTCACATCAATTTTTGTTGCTGCACTTCTGAAGTGGCTGCATGCCCCATGACAACCATCCAATCTATTTTAGGGCTTGTCTACCTGGTGGGGGTAATGTGCTTTACAAAGCATGGGAGTTCTAACATGCGTTATCATGCTGTGCATTAATTGGTCTGTGTAGATTTTGCTGGGGTGCACTTATGGGTTTCTAGTGCACATCAATGTAGTGCTGCTTCAAACAGCATTACTTTAATATGCACCCACAGTGTCTAAGTGGACCAATTAACATGCAGCTTGTTAGTGTCCTTCAGAAATGTACGACTCTGCATGGTTACAAGAGAGAAAATTTCTCCAGGTGAAGGGTGGAAGCACAGCAGAGTGGGAAACCTACAACCCTTAAACTCTCCTTGTTCTACCAACTGAAGGTTTCAGGCTTCAGTGCTGTCATCTATACATTTTACGTTGAACACTATACTTTTAACAGATTATGAAAAAGGCTGCTTCAAATTGAAGTATTTTCTTTATCATGACATTTTGTTTTGTTTGTATAGTCCTTAATACAGTGCTGGGCTTTACAGCAGTCAAGTATTTATTTTTCCATGGTATCTCACTGCGTAAGAAATGTTGAACAGGACTACAATGCTTATATACTAGACAATGACAACAGCTCCTACCTCAGATAGTCTCTGCGACAAAGGATAAGGTTGGCTTTGGTGTACAAGGTGGAGCCCACCTCCCCCAAACGACAATCACAGCAGGCACACTTCAGGCAGTCCTCATGCCAGTATTTGTCCAGGGCTTTTAGAAGATACCTGTCCTTGATCTTACGGTTGCAGCCAGCACAACCTTTCGGCTTGGTGTCTGGCTGGACTGAGAGCATTTGTATACCTGAAACAAAACAAATGAGAGAAGAATGCGATCAAATATTCTCCCTATCGCAGGTATAAGTTTTTCTTCCTAACACAAAGTGCATGATCTAAATAGTAAATATTAAATTGACAATAGCATTAAGATGCATTTACTCTAACTAGGTTTCTTACCTTCTCCCTAACATCTCTGGCATCTACAGTCACTGAGCAAAAAAAATTGCTATATAAAAAGGGTTTAAAAAAGTCACCGCATTTCAGATACAATGAGAATTTTCTAATGGCCAAAACTTTGAACAAAGTCTGAGGAAGAGTCGAATTAGAAGCCAAAAACCTTTTTTAAATTTGATATTAGCACTAAGGACGTCCAAAGGATTTACAGCTATTGAGCATCCCCAATTATTTCCCTCTTCCCCCCATACCATTTTGAGGTACAAATCCAGATTTTCCAAGAGTGCTCACTGCCCACATTTGGGGCCAGATTTTTTAAGAGACTATTTACACATCTAAAGAAAGTGATCAGATTGGAAGTTAGGAGGTGCTGATCACTTTTCAGACTGTGAGCACTTTTCATACAGACTAAACACCTAACTAAGCTCTCTTGACCCTAAATAACCTGTGGAAAGTCAAACAGCGATTCAGTGGCGAACAGATCAACAGAATCCACCTCTAGTTCCCCAGCTCCGGCCTGTACAGTGCTCAAGAAAAATATCATTTTATGAACTAAACACACAGACACCCCTCTATAATAAAAATTCCTGAAGAGATGTAAGTGGAAGTCTTGTACCTTACATGAAACCATAAGCACCTCCTATAAACATGATTCTAAGTACCTGATATCTACGAAGTTGCCAAATTAAGTTGAAGCGGAATGGGTAAGGAGGGGGACAGATGGCTAAGGGAACTGGAAATAGTGACCCTTAATTACTGTATCACCCAAGGACCAGACCGCACTAGTTTTTACAGTGCACTTACAAAAACTGTAGGAAAAAAAGCCAAACACAAACACCTGTCCACTCCCACAAGATACATCTGCCCCCAAAAAATCTTGAAAACAAATCTCTAGGTTACTTGCTTGACTCCCCATAGTAGGTCAGCATAGCTGTCAAATTAATCTAACAAGCCAAGCATTTCCCACCTCTACCCCCAGTATCTAAAAGTCCTCTCACTTTTTAAAAAAATGTCTAACAGGGCTACATCATTGCTCCTTGCATTACATCAGGCAGGCAGCAATCACACCAGAACAGACTCATTACTACATTTCCCCCCCCCCCAGAGTTTTAAGTCAAACTCAGAAGTTTGTATTTTTTAATGATCAGGTTTTCCACAGCCAAACGCAAGATCTAAGCAATATAACAATGAACCCTAACCCAGAATATAGCGTTACTACCTACAGCATCTGTTCTTCCTACAGCACTTGTTCTCCCTCTGCAGGTCGGGAAAATAAAGGCGCTCTGCACTTTGCCCTAACAGATGTGCGCTCTTTAAGAGCCATGAAGGAAAGCAGGGTCCAGAATCGAACTGAATCATAGGGTTCAAAGGGACCTCGTGAGATCATCAACTCCAACCCCCTTGCAGCTTGAACCCACAACCTTCTGCATATTAAGCAGAGGTGCTAGCTACTACACCAGAATCATGGACTCTTGATCCAGAATGCACTATAATTACCCACTGTTAAAAGCTGGGTTACAAGCTTTATCTCAGTCAGTCAATCTCCACTGTACTGGTAACATACCTGGAGAAAGAAGCAGGAGGAGGTAGGCTGTAACCTGAGCTAGGTAAGATGAAACTCACACAAGCCAATTCAGGAAGCCAGTGTAGACTTTGGAACTATTGTAATGTGCCTTTGCAGTGGGCACCACTGAAGAGAAGCTGCCACCTTCTGTGACAAATGTAGCCTCCAAGCGTCGAACACACGATTACTGAAGTCCACACAGATTCTAGATCCTGCTAATAGGATTTGAGGAGGGGCCAGAGGGAGTAACTTTGGAGTTTAACCTCCAACTCTGGTCACTGAAGTTAGAGCAATAACTATAGCATGTCTTTCAAAGAGCCCAGTTTCCCTACCACCTATTGCTCAATTATTAGATTTGATAGCTTGTAACACAAACCAACCTGAAATATGATAGTAATAGAGATGTCAACAGCTCATAAAAACTCAAATAATTTTTATGTCCATCTTATGCGTATTGTCCCCAGCACTGTAGCATCTCTATTAATTCATCTTACTGGCTCCCAGTAGAGATATGGACATAATTCCTATTTTACAGATGGGGAAACTGAGGTACAAATTAAGTGATTTACCCAAGGTCACATGGGAAGCCTGTAACAGAGACCAAAATAAATTTTAAAAAAACCACAACCATGTCTCAGACCACTGGCTTAAGCATTCTCTGTGGCAGAAATTCTCAGCTCCTTCACTCTCATGACACATCTGTGCACAACACACCATGCTGGCACCACTCCCAGTCTCTCCCACTGCTAAACTTCCAGCAGCAGCTCAGGCTGCAATAGTCCCTGCTGCCAGAGACACCCCTGCTCCCCCCCCAAAGGATTTTCTGTCAGCACCCCACTCCCCACTACAAAATAGCTGATTCCACCTCTTGAAGGGCCTGCAGCATAAAGTCAGCCTGCTGCCATAGCACTCCTCAGGTTATCAGTGGCTGGCTTATTTCATGCAACACACTCATCCACTGTGCCGTGACACACTTTTGTCTCACGACACGGTGGTTGAGAACCACTGGGCTCCAGCCCCTTGTATACAAACCACTGCTGAAATACAGCCATGAACACTAGTTAAGGGGAGCAGTCGATCAGTACACAGTAAAAAAAAAAAAAAAAAAATCCTAAATATTTGTCGAGAACACTGAAGGAGAAAAATCTTACAGAAAATCCTACTGGATATTTAATACCCACTCAAAGCAAAGAGAAACTTCAGCATTTAAAGTTTCCTCCAAAATAAGCATTTGCTATGTCAGTGCTGTGCATGGATTTATACAAGGCAAACTGCTTCCAAACCACATATACAATGGAAACCAATACAGACAGATTAAAAACAAGCCTAAATTGCTTGGAATTTGGTTTAAAAAAAAAAAAAAATCAAAAGGATGCAGCACTGTACTTTAACCTCAATTCTGTCAAACCAAAGGTTCAACCAGCAGTTGATAGTTAAGGGTTTAAAGAGGTACACCACCCAAAACCCACTTAAAAATATAAAAGTTTTCTCTTGGTAGGCAACGATGGTAGAGAATCCTGTTAGCAGCCTCTGATCTCGATCATTAAGCCACTGAGTAAGAATCCTCATGCATACTTAAGTGTACAAGCTGCAAGCAATGACACAAGGCTAAATAAACCCAGAATATTAAACTAATCAAACCTCATGATTCCCAAAAGAATGTGAAGTCATCAGGCTATAAATAAGGGTGTGGTCTACACACACACACACACAACTGGAAAAATACCTTTGCATCTTATTTTCTATGGAAGGACACAGTCAAAAGTGATGTCAAGATTTTTAAACTTCATTCACTGCTTTTGAACCATTGGGGCAGAACCATGAGAAGGATAATCATACTCATGCCTCTACCCATTAACAGTGCCTGTTTTCTTGGGACTGCAAGGTGGCTTGCATGCATCCAAGCGGCAGTATATCTTCTGATGAGGGACAGAAGTTTTAACGTAGGGAAAGGGTGAAGCTTTTCATGTCAGCTGCATTGGAAGTCTTCTTACATAAGAAATGTAGCCTCTTTCCTTTTGGAGACAGTGCACCCAATGCAACGGATGTTTAAAATTACGTGGAAACAAATTTCAAGCATTTAAAAAAGTCCTCTTAGGGCCTTCTCTGTTGCCCACCACCCTCCCCAGAGGAGATGATAGTGGTGCCTCAGACTCTTAGGATACTCCCCTTCATCTTTCCAAACCATGGACCAATTTCAATTTTTTTTTTTCCTATTGCATGGGGCAGATTAATACAGATGGTCTCACAGAGAAGTTCTCCCCCATTAATGATCCCACAAGATCATGGCAACAAACCATTGCTTACATGGAAAAGGCTAGATTAAAAGATGGCCAAAAATACATTAGTCTGAAACAGAGTGGCAGCATCTTATAATCAGCCCCACCATCAAGACCGCTGTCGGGGGGTGGGGGGGCAGGGGGGAGTACAGTGACCACCAAAAAAAAACCCAAAACCCACAAAGGAAGCAACGTGCATCCCTTTAGAACACAGGATATTGCTATGCAGTATTTCCAAGACACACATCGTTCCAATTTAGCCCTCTGGTCTGTAAAATGAAACCCACTGTTTGTCCCCAGACCTATAGTACAGACTGACCACAATTACTGAGCCTCGTCCACTGCTCTCAAATTAACATTAACTGCCCTGATACACTATTGACTTGGCTTTGTTTTTAAAAAGTCACTGCAGATACCACCACTCTGTAGCTTGAGGTAGTTTTCCTAGACACCATCTTTCACCCTTTGAATTTCTGGTGAAAGGTAAGAGAAGATTTCTACCTTCTCGTTTACAGATTCCTAGACTGTAGCCTCATCTCCCATAACCAAATCCTTCAGTAGGACACATTCCCATTCTTCTTATTGGAATGACTGTGAAACAGCTGTCAGTCTGTGACTATGAACTCCAAAAAAGGGTAAGAGTGGAGAGAGACTGGAAAATAGGAGCCCAGATCTGCTCTTAAAAAAAACAAAAGCACACACACACACACAGGCATGTGAATTTTCACTTCAACTGTGAAACCATTACTCACCCTCTTCCTCAATCTGAAGGAAATAAGTATTTGGTGTAACTAGACACTAGATTGTTTGCAATGAGGTAGGACATAACATTTGCAATGAAGACCAGTGCCTCTATTGTGCAAGGTGCTGTACAAAGACATTTCTTCCCTACAGAGTTGATATTTAGTCTTAGCCTTTGACTGATAGATGCTTAAGCTAACAACTATTCTATTCTCATTCCACATCAGCTCATTTAAAGATAAATTCTACCTGTGATTAAGTATAGCTCAGACTGTTGTTAATGATCTATGCCTGGAAGGGCCAAGTTTTGCTGACATTTTAAAATGGTTTGGATAACTTGTTTAAATATCCTTAAAATTAAAGGTTTTTTAAAACAAACTATGCAAAGCCAATGGAAGCATTAAAGATGGGGGGGACTAAATCACATCATTTTTCCAGTGCTCTACCACCTTGTAGAGAGAGAGAGACAGACACACACACACAGCAGTCAACAGCTTCTCTCTCAGCCATTCAGGAGGAAAGAGACATGTTAGTGTTAAAGAAGTTAAGTGTTCATAATGTGAGAAACATTTCATAACTTGCTTATAAGCACATCAGGATTTTAGATTGGCATGTAAATTGTTCTGTGGAAAATTCTTATTGCCTTCAAGACCCTGCTATTCTGAGTTATTTGACAGTTTAAGGGAAATCATAATTAAAAAAAAAGAGACAAATAATAGCCTGTGCAGTGTGGTGCGCAGAAATAAGTAGAACCATTTCATTTAAACTCTGGTGAGCTTTTAATTGCCTGGATTGCATTGTGAACCAGTCTAACGGTTGATTGCTTCCATTATGCTCTCTTGTTCTGTGCCATTCATCCGCACAGACTCAGCTTCTGTAGTTAACACAACAAAGTAACAGCAACTCCATAACACCCTGTTTTTTTTTTTTTTAAATTAAAGTAAGGGGTTTTTTTGAGCACAGTGAATGCAGATTCTTTTGTATACTTTTAGCTATTTTTCCCATATAGTAAATAAGATTCACCCTCTCTCAAAACATGCATATATAACACTTTTTTTTTTTTATGTTTTTTAAGGCAAATGTTGGGATGGGGTCAGGGAAATGGGAAAGGGAAGGGGAGGTTAGGTAGAAGCTAAACAAGGAACGCAGTCCCTCAGCTGGGAGCACTGACACAGATTAGTGAATTTGGCCAACACGGCCATGCGATTGCCAGGAGACACCAAACAAAAGATTTCTCTCCCCCCCCCTTCTTTTTGAAAGCTAGATTGGGCCTAAAAAGCTTGTTTCTCTCTGTTCATTGGCCCAGAGCATCCCAGCAGGCTGCAGCCCCCTAAGGGACAACAATGCAAATAGATGTCCCCAGATTTCAGGGACTGGGGCTCCTTCTTAACCATGTTCCTATCCCTACACGCCTTTTTTTTTTTTTTTTTGGAGCAATGGTGCTGGGAACCAATTTGATTCCCTTTTTCTCCAGTGCAGCTGCAAGGCTCAGAGATACTGACATTTTTCCACTCTTATCAGTTTAATTACAGTTACCATGGCAGCAAAGTGCTAGTGCTTGGCAAAGGCCAACAAGAGATTTGCAAGACTGAGTTCAATTTTGATGCAGCTCACATGCAAAATAAAAAAAAATAAGAAACATACACACACGCTACAACAAAGGATCCCTTCTGGAGTTAGATGCTCAAGCCTTTTGTGCTAATTCCTTTTCAAACCACACAGGGATGGGGCAAAGGGTTGCAAAAGAGCCTACAATATTTGTTGCACCTAGCAAGATTAATTGGCTTGAGCAGCAGCCCTAGAAAACTGTTCAAGGAAGCAATATTTTAGATCTCTTCAGCAGACACGCTACAGAAACCCAGTGAGAAAGAAAATAAATAGCCTTTTTAAAAAAAACAACAAGAAAACACTCCCAGAAAGTACGGGCCTGTTGCTAAGTGCAATCAGCCAGGCGATTGTAACCTTACCAAAACTTTTCTCCTTTTTCTGCATGAGTTGGTTTAAGGGTGCCTGGCTAGCTCCTTCTCAGTGGGCACCCAATCCAAGCCAAAGTAGCAAGTGTTTCCCCAGTTTGGGTCAGATGAGACGGCAGCCAGACGCAGGCCAGACAGCTGAAGCTGGGCTATTGTGCCAGCACTTTGAGCCGGGCTTGGGGGGAGGCGAGGGGACCAGCCCCAACCCGAGCCACTCGCCGTGTGCAAAATGATGGCGAAGGACAAAACCACATGCTTCCCCTAACTCTGCCCGTAATCCTATAATCCCAGCGGTCTCTTTTAGCTTCGTGCTAACAAATGGATTTGATTAAACTGTCACACGCGGCGTTAGCCTACCATAGCGTGTGCAATAGGAAAATGATCATAAATACAGCTAGGATTTCATAACAGCAGGCGAGATGCTCCCCTCCCCTTTCCAAACCACCGCAGCAGGCGGCTTCCCAATCAGCCCCAGCCCCCTGGCACTTCCCTAGACCCCCTTGCCAAGGTCGGGGGGCTCCCTGCTCGACCCCAGCCGCAGGCAGGCGTTTGGAGGAAAGCATCCACCTGCTCCCCTCGCTCATGGAGGAGCCACTGCGAGAGGCCGGCGCGGGGAAATCGCTGCAGTTGCGTGGGTAACTTTGCCGGCTCTCCCTCCAGGCGCTCAGCCGGGCTGCATTTGGGGGCTCCCGGGGCAGATCAGCACCCGCACATGGTTGCGGCGCCGGCGGGGCTGCAGAAAGTTGGCGCGCGGGGGCAGGGGCAGAGGCGCGCGCGCGCGCGCAGCCCCACTTTGGAGAGGGAGGCGCCGCGCGCCCCCCGCTCGTCTCACTTACCTTCGCGATGCAGCGCTACAGGGGCAGGCACGTCAATGAGCAGACCGGGGCTCTTCTCCTTGGGAAAGGTCACAAAGCAGCATTGTTTTTTGGTGGGGGGGGGGGAAGCTCGCTAATGAGGTCCTGCAGGAGCCGCCGAGTAATTGCGGTGGCCGCAATGCGAGCGACAGGTGTCCGCCTTTTAGGAGCTGGCAGACCAAGGCTGGCTCCCGCCGTCCGGGCGGAGGACAACTTACCTCAAGCAGCGCGGGAGGAGGCGCGCGGGCTGAAGTGCAGCTGCGAAATGCAATCCCTTACCAGCCAGACATAATAACAGCCAAGGAAAAGGTCACTCGCTGAGTGCGGAGCCCAGCCAGCTCGTGGGGAAGAGCAGGGAGAAAGCAGCTCCCTTCCGATTTAAGGCTATTTATCTCCCCCCCTCGCACACCCCCACCCACCCTTCCTCCCCCTCGCTGCAGCGCGCCCAAGTGCAGCCGCCCTCGGAAAGTGCAAAGCAGCCAGCTTGGCTCGGGGGGGGCGGGGGGGGTAATGGCCCCTGGTGGAAAGGTGCAGGCACACTAAGTGAGCTACAACGCCGCCCTCCCCAGCCGCTGCTCGGGGGCAGAGAGGCGCTTTGCACCACCAAAACCGCCCCAGACATCACCTATTGCAAAGCAACCCAAACACGCACCCCCCCTATTTCAAAACAACCCACCCGAACAAGTTGGCCAGACACAACAGGGCGCAAACAGGCAAGCTACTCCTCTCTGTAATGCTCTTTAATCCTCGCAAGATCCTCCGATTGAAAGTGCAAAGCCTTCCACTGTAAAATCGGCGCTGCCAAACGGGATTTTCCTGCCTTCCCCCAAACTCCCAGCCACCGAGCTCCAGCCTTACATTAGCCCTTGACCCGACTGCCCCAATGTCATGCTCACCTCCCAGTGGGGTGGTTGCTCTGGTTGCCCAGCCCCAAAAAACCTAACCCTGCGCTTCAAGGGTGGAGGCACAGACCCAAATGTCCAGATCTGCTCGCCCCAAAGCCAGAGCCACACAAAGAGGCACGGCGGACTTGCTAATCAGCTTTGGGACCGTGACTGAACGTGGCTTTCTCTGATAAAGATGTTGAGCCTCCTAGCCTACTGTAAATAAAGTACCAAAAACATCCCCCCGCATCCTCCTTTAAGAGTCGGCGAAAGAGCAGCTTAAGAATTTGTGAAGCCACTTTTCAGACTTCAAAGTGATTCTCTGCTGCCTGCTCTTAGGGCACCACACAGCTTTGAAAGATGGCAGTTTACACGATCCCCGAAATTGGAATGACACTCCTAGGACGGCAGGCTTTCAGAGCCCCCCGAAAGATTTCAAAAAAGCATTGAAGGGCTCTGCTGCCACCCTCTTCCCCGCTCTAAATAAATAAAAAAAAACAAAACCAAAGGCACTGAAGAGATGCACAGGTTGGGGAGAGTTGGTGCAACTTCTCTGCATTCAGGCTCGTGCCACGAGCCTCAAGCTCACTTGCAGGTAGTGAAGTTTTCCTGATTCTGCTGCCCTCCCGTGCTCTAAAGGGGACCAAAACTCAGCCCCGGCCAGCTGATTAATACGCCACCCACCCCCGGCTGTTGCTGGGCTCTGCAAACAGAGGCAAGCGAGAGCCGCCAGAAGGACCCAGCTTTTTTCCCGCGCTCGCACGAGCCTCCCTCTGTTTGCAGCCAACTTCTGCTCCCAGCCCCAGCCTGAAACCAGCCTCTTCTCTCGCTCCCGCCCAGCCAATGCACTCCGAGAAGAAGAGCGGGAGGGAGAAGTTGTGTGGGGAAAGGGAGAAATAAAATCAAAACAAATGGTACAGCTAATGAGGACAATTAAATTAATTATGTTCAAGGAGATGAGATTTTTTTGGCCCCCCCCCCTCCAACTGTATGATCTGTTACCCCTCGCTGGCAACTGCTGCTCTGTAATTCATGGCAACTGATTAGTGCATCTATGCAAATCTTTGTTTAAATCATTCAACTAATTAAATGATGGGATTATTCCTCTGCCTACGGTGACATCATTCGCAGTAATTAGTACTCTATTTGGACTCTGGCGAGAAGATACCCGATGTCAACACTAACCTGCAGAGGCATTAACCACGTTGTCACTTTGGGTGTGTGCGCGCAAGGGACAAACACCCAGACCTAATTGCATCTTGCCACCCCTCTGCCTCCTCCCGCCCTACCACCACCGCCACCAATCAAGGATTTTTTTTCAAAAAAAATTAGTGAATAATATGCCAAACCACATGTGTAAAGGAATAAAATGGAATAGTTAACATTCAGCTCCATGCCATTCATTTCCCCCTAAAATGTAATGATAATTAGATGGGTCATAAAATGCTCTTCTTTTCATTATGACTGATGAAATGCATTAAAGCTGACAGGGTATTACCTGACAGTAATTAGGTTTTGTCATGAATTAAATTATTTGAAAGCAGGCTATCTCCCCAATCATGCAATTTACAGCAAGATTTTTTTTTAATCTGTGCTACAGAAGGGAGAAAGAGATAGAAAATAGCAGTTTTTTCTCTTCATAATCATATGAATTATTCACAGAAAAAAATCATCAGAAAAAATCGTGCAGATGAAGAGGCTTGCCACTTAATGTACTGCACAGATGTGATCATCAGCAGTTGCCGACAATGAAATATACAAGTGCACACAAAAGTGATCTGGTGAACAAGAGGTGGAATTTAATCATCTTCTCCTGACACTTTCGCGAAAAACACCATTAACCCTCAGCTAACTCCCGTTTTCCCTCCCCACCCCCACTCCCAGCCACCACCACCACCACCACCCACCCACAAAAAGTGAAAAGAAGAGAAATTGTGCTTTTATTTACTCAGCCAACCTAAAGGTTGGTTCCAGGCAGCCAGGCAATTTCTTCATTTCTAGAGTGTAAACTATCCACTTTAATTACAGATTCCTAGAAAAGAAGTCTTTGCTAAAGGATTGCTTTCAAGACCTAGGGTGCTTTGCCTTTTTTTTTTTTTCCTTCTTATTTTTGGGTCCGATTACCCTTTCCTTGAGCCACTGTTTCAGCAGGTCATGATACGTCCTATTTTATAAAATTTAGGTTTAAAAACAACCAACAACTTTCTGCAATATTCTCACTCCAATATCTTGACGCGGGGA
>ML682017.1:17673405-17690905 GCA_007922195.1 Podocnemis expansa | reverse complement strand
CTATTATACTTGTAGAAAATTGTATGGCTCACATAGTGATAAATTAAACACTCATGTATTTTAGATCAGGCTAGTGTCTGCTGTATTCTAGTAAGTGAAGAGAATTATAAAATAAAACAAATTGCTCTATGGTTATTTTAAATTTTTTAAAAATGGCCTATTCAACAGGCACATTTTTAAAACTCAGGAACAATGTCATTTTTTAGAAGGGAGCCTGGAACATCTGTTTCAAGACCTACTTTTAGATAGTTTTGGATAAGCATTTTACAAAACCTGATATGTAAAAGTGGTTTTGTGCCTGATTTTAAATTTCAGCAGTAACACACTGGAGGACTTAAATATTTTCCTACAAACCATATGTGCTAGAGCACTGGTTTTCAATCTTTTTTTTCTCAGGACCCAGTTGAAAAAAAAAATCACTTATGCCCATGACCCGTCAATTACATCTTTCAGTAATGCATTTCAGTCTTTTGGTAGTGGCAGCAGGGGGTGGCATGACCTAGTACCTGAGGATCTGCAATCCAGTATTGGGTCTTGACCCATGGTTTTAAAATTGCTGTGCTAGAAAAGGTGAACCCGCAGGAAACCTACTAGAAACAAAAGTGAACTTTACATATCTCATTTCAGTGTCCAAAGCTAAGTGAACTGTTAAGTAAGCAGACACCAACAATAGTGAAAAAGTACATCAGGCTTCTCTTAAAAGATTGTTTAATTTTTTGTAATTCAGGGTTCTGATCCTGCAAGCCAATCTTTGTGAATGGGCCTTAACTGTTGTGTTGAATCCCACCAAAGACGTGTTATTTTTAAAGACAGGCATTAATGTTCACAATATCTCTTTAGGGATGACTTGCAAGTATACACTGTGAAGAATTTAGCATTTTTAGTACCTAATTCTTATAGCATCTCCACAAAGGGAGACCACTGTGCTCATAAGGAGGCTCACAGAAGCCAATGTGACTTTGCACAGATTCATGGAGGTCCAGCTACTTGCCGGGTGAGGGTCTTGCTGTAGAAGTTAGACCAAAGGCAAAACAGAACCCAGTACAAATACCTAGATACTTGAAAACCTGAGAGAGCTTCAGTTTGGGCCAGTCTCTAAAATCATATCTCCAGATTTTGCCCTTAGCATACTAGTGGTTTATAGGCTGCTAAAGAAATGAATACTTAAGTCTCAAAAAGATAACACACCAACATACTGAAAGCTTCTGTCCAGCTGCTAAAGAGTTAAATCACTGTGGGTGGGGGTGGGGGTGGGGGCACAGCTGTGCTGAAAAAACATGTACACCAACTTTTAACCCAAATTTGAAAACTGCCAAGTTTACAATAAACACCTGAAAACCTGGGTTTATAATGGAAACTGCAAGTGACCCTTCACTGCAGTGGAGTCTGGACAATAACAGTTTACAGAGCAGCTGAAAGGATTCATAATGAACTGACAAACCTGACTCTAAAGGAGCATTAGCAGTTTGTGAGAATGCTGTTCAAAGAGGAAAGTATGACAAAACTGTTCACAGAAAGAACTTTCAAATGTTATCATTTTTCTAAATGGCCTTTTTCACATTCATTTGCAATTCCCTTCTCTCTCTTATGGATATCAGAACAGAGATGGTTTGTTCCTTCAACAACTAAGTTCTACAAACTGCAATTTTAGTCTCAACAAACAGCAATCAATGTAATGGTACTGCAGCTACTTCTATAGGCTCTTGCAAATTTTCAGGCACTGATCAAGTTTCTTTTTCACTGTGTCCCACTCATGTCCCCTTGTGGTTCACAATCAAAGCAGGAATTGCACCACACTTAAGGGAAAACAAAGCAAAATGGCACCCTTAAATGCAAAATACCATATTCAAAATTTATTGGATAGAGTCATCCTTTTCAACACATCAAAGCCTAAATATGAGACACAAAGCATTTGACAAAGACCCAAAATGAGGGGGGAACAATAATGGAGGGAACTCAAAATGCTAAGCAGTTCACTCTCTTAGTGGAAATGACTCAGGGTAAAATTTTCAAAAGCACTCAAGTGACTCAGAACTTAGCCCCCTTTTCAAAAATTATGTGGGAAATCAGGAACTTGTTCCATTGTCTTTCAATGAGATTTAGATCCAAGAAGATAATTCATAGCGTGTTCAATTAAACAGGTGCATAAAAGTCTTTGGGGGATCTGGGGATAATTTTCAGTGATTCTGGAGTTTGAGTTTACCATTATACAACCTTTTCCCAACAGATTTTCCTTTTGCTAGCCCTTTAAATCTGCTAGCGACAACTAGCTGCATGCCTTAAAAGGCCATTTTAACTCTGGCAACTGCAATCCTGCACCTCCCACATAACAAATATTTAACTCTGTTATTTTTTCTTCTCCTTGCTCTTTTGCTCCTCATGTGGTGTAATATAAATTATAGGGATCACTTCCCTGACACTGAAATGTTTTAGTTTCTAAGCTAAAATTTAATACCCATTCCATAAATAAGCAAACAAAGATGGCTATTTTACAGATTTTAGGAGAAGATGTGAAACTACAGAAGTAATTTAAGTAGGCAGAATACAGCTACCAGCCCTTAGAATTTGTCCAGGACACTGGAACTAAAACTCTTATTAGGTGGGTCATGAGGTGGATAATTCTATGATTTCTTAATTAGCACAAGAGATCAGGATTTCAGTTTTAACTTTCATTTGGAAGATGGTCTTTTTCAGGTAACCTCATGCTGAGGCATTTCCCTAGCACAGACTCTGTGGAAAGGATACCACATAATGGATTTTGCTGCTGCCATCACCATTTACAAAAACGCCTGAGTTTCTTTAGGGATCTCACATCCCAGTACTGATCCAACTTGACCCTTACGAATTATGATAGGCTCACAGGGTTAAAGCAAGACAGCTGAAAGCTATTGGCTAATAATTAGCTATAATTATTAATTCATTTTTGAAAATTAAAGTTTTATGGGCACCTGATGGTCAGCAATTAAATGGCCAAGACGCTGATTTCCAGCTGATTCTACTGGGATGTCATGTGACAACTACTCAGGATGCTGGTTTGACAATTCCTCTGAAGGGTGATATCTTCTCCATTATCTATCAGCATGTAAGGTTGCTACCATTCTCTTGTAGATATTACATCCCAAAAGCCTGTGCTGAAACAACATCATGTTTGCAAAGTCAAGACCTAAAATGTTAGAAACAGCAAGAGTCCTGTGGCACCTTATAGGCTAACAGATTTCTTTGGGCATAAGCTTTCAGGGGCTCCAACCCACCTGGACTCATCTGACTAGGTGGGTTGGAGCCCCTGAAAGCTTATGCCTGAAGAAATCTGTTAGTCTATAACATACCACAGGACTCATTGTTTTTGGTGTACACAGACTAACATGGCTAACCCTCTGAAAATATTAGAAAGAGCCAGAAACAAGGCTGTATGTGGAAGCTTAATTTAGCTTCTTCCTGTGTATGCAGTATGATGCAGCCTTCAAATCAAATCATAGGGCTGGAAGGGACCTCATGAGATCATCAAGTCCAACCCCCTGGGAATTGAACCTAGGACCTTCTGCACATTAAGCAGAGGTGTTAGCCACTACACTATTTGCAGGACTTCAGTTATAGGGTGACCCTATTATGTTTTTTCCCATAGACCCCCCCCCCAACCTTATTTGGTGAGCTCAGTATTCTTTTTTATCCTTCTCACTTAGCATATAGTCCTTGACCTTAAACATACTCCATCTAACCCTATACTCAATGTAGAATTATTAATTTCTACAGGAACATTTCTATAGTGCTCTTGCCACAGAACTGGAGTCTTTCACAATCATTAATGAATTTATTTCCACAACACCCCTGGGAAAATAAATAGTCTAATTAACCCCATTTCACAGAGAGAGAACTGAGGTTCAGAAAGATTTTCAAGTATCCATTAGTTTTGAATACCTAATCTGCAATTTCTAGGTCTTGATTTTTCAGAGTACTTATCATTATATAGCACTTAATAATTTCTAAGCACAGCTCCTTGTTGACTTCTGTTGCAGCTGTGAGTGCTCAGCATTTTTGCCAATCAAACCCCAGATGTCTCATGGTGGATAGCCAGAAAATAAGGAACACAAATAGTGACCACCTGTGAAAAGTTTTGTTTAAGTGACTTGTCCAGAGGCAGGGATAGAATCCTATGTTTCAGGACAGCATTCAGCTACCTTAGTCATGAAATGCCTCCTTTCTTTTCTTGCTGTCCCCAGTACTTCAGCTTTGAAATAATGCAAAAAATGAGGCAGCCTCCTTCACTACATGGCCCTACTTCCCTTTTCAGAACTCAGTGGGAGTACTGAAAGAAACAGGTGTCCTGTGGAAAAAATAGTTATGAGATCTTGTACTTAAAGACAATATCATAATTTTTAGGCATACAGGTAATTTATTAAAGCTGAGGCAGCAACCTGGATATGGACATTTCTTAACTTTTGAGCACTTAACTTTGCAACTGCAACTTTTCACATTTTTAAAATATAAATTCTTAATTAAACAAAGATCCCCCCCTTCCCTCCTGAAATTCCATCCCATAGATCATATTGACCCATAGCTAGGGTCAGCAGCAGGATGTTTAGATTCATAGCACACACCTCTGTTACCTTTCATATGAACTAGTTACTAGAAGAGAAAGGAGATACAGTTTGCCAGTGGCTTAAATGGCTTTTGGCTGACATGACCCAGGACGTGTGAGCTCATTACTGGGTTTAGTAGGGATGCATGCATTTGTGGTTGCAGATCCTTCTGTTCTTGTGCCCCTAGCCTGTCTTGACCCTCTTTTATCTAGCCCTTTACTCTGATCCATCTTCTCCAACCCTGCCCTGGCTCTTTGACTGTTGGCCTCTCCTTTTGACTGTTATAATTCTTTCATGTGACCCTGCTTTTATCCTCTCCTGTCTTTCCCTCCACTATTCCTTGCTCTTCTGCATTCAAGGCAGGGAGCTTTTCTTTTTCCTCCCCAGTTCCTGAGTGCAGACTAGTCTTCACTGATGGCTGCAAAATCACCACCGTCAGATTGATGTTCCTGATCAACTGATCGGGTCTGTGAAGATCCGCTTAGTCAATTGGGAAGTCGATCTCTGAACACCACTCCAGCAGCTGGAGTAGTGCTAAGTTGAAAGAAGACCCCTCCTTTTGACTCACCCCAGTGAATGTGCTAGGTGTGGGGCAGCCAAGGGAGATATTCAAGTTGCGTCATGTAATTTGCTTATCTCCGTTTCATTGCTGCCAAAAATGGCGGCCAGTATTGACCTGCTTTGCAAGTAGGAGGGAAGCACTGAGATCACAAAACAGTCTTTCTGTTCTCAGTTCCTGGGTCTACAACATCTATGGCAGCTGGGAGGAGGCATTGCAGGGAAGTTCTACTCAGTTCCTACAGCTTAGGCATGGAACATACTCAGTTGTTTCGTGGGGATGGTGCATATTCAGTCCAGTTGGCATGTATATGCTGTGAAGTGATTGCATACACCCAGTACAAGGAGAATCTTCAGAGTATTTAGCTGCCAAACTCTAAAATTGCTAATGTGCAAACAAATTTTAGTAGCTCACAATTTTGCCAAATTTTGGTAGATTTTCCTGGCAATGGCAAGAGACACGTCCCTGACAACACCTTGTCACCCTTCAACCCCCAAACTGTGGTTGGTTTGTTTATTTTTTTAGCATTTTAATAACATATTTCCCAGTAATCTTATTCTCCAAAATGGCTGAGCAATGTTATCTGAAATTTAAGGAAATAAAATAAAATCTGCCTGAAAAGGACAGCTGACATATAAAACTTGTGCCCACTAATGACTAATGCTTGGCAAAGTTACAAGCAACTGAAAATAGTGTTTTAAATGGTTGGTGTGAGGTAAGCTCATCTATAGGAAGAACTTCTAGCCCTGTCTCTAATCCAAAAGCGATGTATTTTTTTTATATAATTGTTTACAGCTACGTTTTAGAGTAAGGTTGTCTCACATTGTCCATTCTTTCAATGGGTATCCTAAAATAAGTAACATCATTCTGAAAAAACATCTTGACTTCAGTAGGAGCTGCTCAATTCATATCATTTCTGGAAACTGAGCCACTTACTTAGTCACCTAGGTATGAATTTAGAATTGAAGGCTAACTTTAGGCATCCATTTTGTAAAAATCTTGTTTATGTGTTAATTTTGGTTCATATTAATTGCTGGCTCAAGGGGTAGGAAAGTATCCCACCTAGTCAACTATCGACATTACTACTTGGAAGATTTTCTGCCAGCTGTGGAGCCTGACTCATTCTGCTTAGAGCATGCAAGCTGTCCAGAATATACATAATAGGGTCAAGTGCCATCATATTAATATATAGCGCCTATAGGCTGGCTGCAGAGCTGAGCTCAAAGAAGCTTCTGTCTTGGTCCAGGCGTAGAGCTGTGCTTTGGAGTTCTCCATGTGATTGGATAAGTAGTGTTGGGATGATGGTGTGCACTCCCAACCCTCTATGTCCTGTGGCATGATACATCTGACAACTTCTTTGAAGCCTGAGAGCTCACCGAAAGGCACCTGTTGGATTTGTGAAACTGATACAGAATTTTAAATTACTCCCAGCTCAGGAGCCAATGGAACTATTAAAACCATAGGGTAATATTCAGAATAAGGTCACTGTATAATGATCTTGCTTCTGATGTGAAATTTTAGGCAGAAGTGTGTGCATGTTTGTTTGAAGAGGTGCTTCAGATGAGGGTGGAGTAAATGTGGATTAAGTCCCCCCTTCTACCCCCAAAATTAGTAATTAGTTCTGACACAAATTTATTAGAAAGTAAATGTTTGCTATTTAATTAGGGATGGACCCAAACAAAAACAGTAGATTTAAAGTTCCTCAAATTGTGGCAAGATGTGTATCCAAATTTTGTGGTTTGGAAATATTCTCTGGTGTGTTATGGACAGATAATAATTTTCAGCACTGCATTGAGATACAACTGTAATTTTCACTGTCTCCATAATTGTGAATGGTGCTAGTGTATCTCTGTGAAGTTCAGAGTAGTTATTTTGTTTTCTGCTGGAGACTGGATGTCATTCAGTGAAAAAGGTTAAAACATCTCTAAAAGGCAAGTCACCACTGGAATACATGAGAAAGGGCAAGGAGTTGTAAAGATTATGAAGTTTTCACCTTTCTTATGCATCTTTCTCTGTCTTGGATCAGCATCTTGGCAGTCTGATGAAAGTTTCCTAATTGTGAGTTGGTTTTGGAGACTATTTGTTGAAATCAGTGCATTTCCAAAATGCAGTTTTTGATTCCTTGACATTTCTAGTCAATCTGGGTTCTGAGCTGATTGTAGGAGATGCACTTGGCTAGAGATAGATGGCTGGAGATAGATGAAGATCATATATCCATGCTGATTTTGTTAGATCAATTGCCTCTGAGCTGTTGAACGTGAGGTAAGTTTCCTGTAGAATATATCAAGTCATTCCTAAATGGCTATGCTTCTTGGAATCCATGAGAGATCCCAGAGAGTAGTTTTTGACAATTGCTTTTTTGTCCCAAAAATGCTGTGATGTATTGACCATGCTGCAAGGTTTCTATCTCTATCGTATTTATCGCATATTCTGTATGGGTCCATTAGGAAGGTTAGTGAGGAGGCATGATTTTGCTGTGTCTTTGGTATTCTAGTGACACCCAGCCCATTGTCCCCATTTCATCTGAGGCCAATGACAAAGTTGAGTACTTTATTGAGTAACTGGCTGAGATTGGGGTAAGCTGGCCAAAGCAATTCAGATAAGAAAGCAGTTGCGAAAAGAAACCGAAAGAAGGTAATATCAATGCTCTTTATGATGGGTTAAACAGGGATTTTGGATTCTTTTCCTATTACAACAGGTTGATTTTACCTAACTTCCCTCTAATATGTTGTTCTCCACTGTTTGAATCTAAACAGCTGCTTTGATTTGGTGTAACAATGTGACCTGATCCTATGACTCACTCACTCTTCCCTGCATTTATTTTCCTCCCATTCTGTAAATTCCACATCTTCACAGCATCTGATGAAGGGGAATTTTCTCTCATGAAAGCTCATACAATAAATAAATTTGTTACACCTTTTTAAAAAGATCTCACAAGCACATCCAGTATCTCTCACAGAAGCATGGAGCCTGCATCACTTTGCACTATTATCATGATCATTGTGACCACATATGATCTTTGTGTATTTGTAACAATGGCAAGAGTGTGATGCTACCAGTAAGGAAAGATAGTTAAGGAGCATTGTGAAAAAACAATAGAAGTTTACTGCTGGCATTCAGAGAGCAGCTGCTGAGCCTAGAGTGCTGCTTCTGGGCCTGAGAAATGGACGCTTACCAGTGGGATCACATTGAAATGCAGATTTGGAATGATGAACAGCAACTGCAGAACTTTTGGATGCAAAAGGCCACATTCCTGGATCTGTGTGCTGAAATCACCCTCATCATCCAGCACCACGTGAACTGAATGAGAATTGCACTAACAGTAAAGAATTGAATAGAAATTCCACCGGGGAAGCTTGCCATGCTGGATTGCTATAGGTCAATGAGAAATCATTTTGGAGTTGGAAGATCCACAGCATAGGCATTGCCACATGCGTATAGGGTGGTCAATCATCTCCTGCTGTGCAGGACTGTGGCTCTTGGTAACGTGCAGGACAGAGTGGATAGAATTGCAGCAGTGGAGTCCCTAATTGCAGTGGGGTGATAAATGGGGTAATAGTGGTATTTTGGCACCAGACCACTTTGCCACAGAATACATCAACAGGAAGGGCTACTTTTCTATGCTAGGCAAGCATTGGTAGATCATAGGGAATGTGTGCTGATCAAGGAAGGTGTATGAGGACTGCATCTTTTAGTTTCCTGAAATGTAGAGAAGACAGAATACACATGAGACCAGGAGTGTCGCTGCCCCAGGGAAGGACCCGGGGCACTGGCCCAGGCCACGCCCCCGGCTGGGGACAGGGCAGGGTGCGGCAGCTGTGGCCGCAGGGCCGCCTGGCCTAAGAAGAGGCTGGAAGTGGCTGCTGCCACCGCGGGTGGCCAGGCCCCGGATCTCCGGCCAGAGACTGGGAGAGGCAGGGGCCCCACCAGGACCTGGGGCTCTGGTGCTAGGATTTGGGGCACGGGCCCCGTGTGCCATATGCCAGCAACGCCCCTGCATGAGACCATGCATGCCCATGAAAGAAGCCCCTGGACCGGTTGGGCTAATTACCTGTTAACAGCTTTGATTAGCTCTTTAAACCCCAAATGACGTGGATTTAATTAACCATTGTTTGGCCCCTCCATAGGTGAATTCCTTACAGCTTAGCACGCTTGGTTCAGTTTGGCACAAAAATGCGCTCTGCAACCAAATTGCAGAGGAGAGTGGGATCTTTGTCTCGCAGGCAGGAAGGAAAGGGGTTGGGATTTTTAAGGGTTCTTTAAGAGTGCATTTTATTTAAGAGAGACTGAGGGAGAGGAATTATTGAAGTTTAGTGCCAACGTGGACACAAGAACAAATGGATATAAACTGGCCATCAAGAAGCTTAGATTTGAAATTAGATGAAGATTTCTAGCCACCAGAAGAGTGAGGCTCTGCAATGGCCTTCCAAGGGCAGCTGAGGGGGCAGAAAACCTAGTGGGCTTCAAAAGTGAGCTTGATACATTTATGGAGGGGATGGTACGATGGGACAATCTAGGGCAGATGCGTTTTTTTACCTTCCTCTGTAGAATGGGGCACAGCCATTTGCTGGTGGATCCTCTGTACCTTGAAGTCCTTTAAACCACTATTTAAGGACTTCAGTAACTCACTCTTAGGTTAGAGGTCTAATACAAGAGTGGATGCGTGAGGTTCTGTGGCTTGCATTGTGCAGGAGGTCAGACTAGATAATCATACTGGTCACTTTTGACCATAAAGTCTATTAGTCTATGAGGATAAATCTGCACATACTAGGGGATGTGAAGGGGAGCTATATTTCACCATATTTTCTGTGCTATATTCTGAAGGGAATTCTCCTTCTCTCTCATGAGATGTAGCACACAACCTTGGGACCAGAGTAAGACTGGGTGTTTTATCATCTAATACAGACATGGTGGTATTTGCCTTTTTTTTTTTTTTCTCCCCTTCTGGGGCTGGGAAGGAATTTTTCCTTGACCTCCATGGCTGATGTGGGGGTGGGTGCATAGTTTTGCCTTCCTTACAGTAGGTCAGGACCTCATGGGGTAAATTAGGAGGTTAGGTCAATATATAGCAATTAGTGGGTAGCAAGTGTGGCAGACTTGTGTTACAATTGCCTGACAAACAGGAGTTGGAAGTAGAGGAAGGTAACCCCCCTGAGAAAGTTGGGAGCTTCAGTGGTAAAGCGATTCATTACCCAAGCTGGCCTGATTGCTTTTGTTTTCAGCCTTACTTGGCTAGCAGGCTGTGAATGTTCTTTTAGGTGTGGACCTATCAATGGCCATCCATGCCTTTCTCACCTTGAGATTAGGTTTGTGCAAAGTGTTCTATATCAGGCTACAGCTTTAACCTATTGAAACACTAATACTTGTGCGTAATGTGACTGTCACTGTCCACTTGTTGCTGTATCACACCAAGGAGGTATCACATCCCTATTTCTGTGTTGGGTGCCTGTTATTTTCTGAGTGGAGTTAAAGCTGTTAACTTTGAAATGAAAAATCTTGAAGGCTATGTCTACACTGCCAAATTAGTCCAGATTAAGGAGGCTTAGTCTGGACTAATTTGGTCCATCTACACTAGCCTTTGGCTTGTTTAAACTAAAAAATTTTGTAGTTCATACTAAGCTTTGCTTAGTTTGAACTAGTTAGTTCAAACTTAGTGCTTAGTTCAAACTTTAATTTGAACTAGGGTGATGTAGACACCTTAGTTCAAACTTAAAAAGTTTGAAATAACTGGTTAGTTTGAACTAACTGCATTTTTTAGTTCAAACTAACTTTTAGTTCGAACTAGCAGTGCTTTTTTAGTTCAAACAGTTAGAACTAAAAAACATGGCTAGTTCAAACTAGAAAGCCGCGGTTAGTCTGAACTAACTCGTGGTTAGTTCAAACTAACCTGGAATTGCTTAGTTCAGACTAAGGAGGTCCAAACTAGGCTTAGTAATGTAGACATAGCCAAAGTGATTTAGAACCTGCCACAGGGTTGCCAACTTTATAGGTTTTACTGTCAAAGTTGAGGGTTTTTTTTATTGACATAATGAGCTTTTTACTGACAGCACTAAAAATAGCTTACCACCAAGATTCTCTCAGCCACCAGTTTTTTCTGGAGGTGACTGAAATTAAAGTGGCCCCCAGTGTCAAAAAATATTGCTCTTAGAGGCAAATTCAGTGGCAGGAGCCTTCACAGACAAACACCCCTGTGTTGCAGAATGCAGCAGTTGGAGGTGCTTCACTTTCAGCCACTCTTAAAGAGGTAGCACTGGCTTCCACTATTATGGCATACCAGTCTTTCTGCTGGTGAGTGAGGGAGAGATTTTTATGGATGTGTTCCTTTAAATTATAGACAGCAGTAAATTTTCATACTTTTTTATGGACTATCTGTAAATTTACAGATGGTTGGCAACCCTTATTTTCCTTTATATGTAACACTGCTACAGTTATAATTTGCGAAGATGGTTGAGCTATCAACCTCACCTCCTTTAGAAGGAAACAGGATATTTTCCATGAACGCTCCTTGGCTTTGGAATTTATTACCCCCAAAGTCAGAAATAAGTCCAAATTTGGTTAAATTTCAGAGCATAACACAAAGTTAATCTTTTTTTTTCTCTGAGTTTCAATGAGAATTGAG
This sequence comes from Podocnemis expansa, assembly GCA_007922195.1. NCBI lineage: Eukaryota > Metazoa > Chordata > Testudines > Podocnemididae > Podocnemis > Podocnemis expansa. The sequence goes on along the minus strand of ML682017.1, from coordinate 17,679,150 downwards.
TCACATGGAGTGAGTTAGGAGTTTTAGAAAAACTTTATCTGGCTGGTTGATTTAATTAATATGAGGAGAAGGTTATTTGGAATGAGTTATTGTTTTCAAGTTTTGAATACTTTGAATGTTGTTAGTTACTTAAGGCCCTCAAGTCTTCATAATATGGTGGCTTTTTGTTTATAAATGGAAACAAATGAATTAAATAAATATATTTAAGACACTTTGTAGTCATTTTCTCTTTCTTCTAATTGTGTTTGGTGAACAGATGATCTTTTATATTACAATTCAGTTTTCCTTTAAGTGCTTATTTCCTTTTGCTGGCACAGCAGAGAAAATGTGTTCACTTTAGTTGCAATCTCCTTAGGCTCATGATCTCGCTTGCCAGGCCAGTTTTTCAAAGTTATCCTACCTCTACTAAAAATGAAATGATGCGTGATTCTGGCTGAGAAAATTCTGATCGATCCTTCCAAATTCTAAGGCTTTGTCTTTGGCAGTAGAACCTGATAGTTCCAGGAGACTTGTTTCCTGGCAGGGGAACCTAAGAGTTCCAGGCTCCCATTCTGTTTGAATAGATTTGGTTTTTTCTTTGAACTCCATGTTCCTGGGAAATTTTAGATTTGTGAAACAGCTATTGAGGGCACCTTAGTGTTGTGAAACGGCTACAATTCTACCATTGCTGGGTTCAGTCCTTTTTCTGAAAGAGAGAAAGCCCTCTTATATACATGGATAAATAGAAGGTTGAGGTAGGTTGTATTAAAATCCTTTCCACCTAATCCACTTCTCCATGCCAATGCAAAATTGTTCCTTAAATATTGTTTAGTGCTTTGGCCAGCATAATGAGTCAATGGCATTTCTATGATTTCTCTTAGATGTCTCTTCCACACCCTAATAAATCTTACTGTGAAGTTATTTACTAGTCCTCCTCCAGATAGACATTCTTTTATGCTGTGTTCAATTTCCACCCTCCTTATGCCATTAAAAACATCAAAAATATAACAATATTTCCCCCTAGTGTTCCCATGTTACTTAGTCCTATTCCCCTATTCCTATTCCTTAGTTCTATTCCCCTTTCAGGGGTCATTAAACTTCTTGAGCATGGATGCCCGAAAAGGGGTGGTTGTTGGATCTTTAACAGGCTATCCTTTTTCAAAATAAAAGTCAGAGATGCAGTAACCCAATGTCAGTGATTGTGACATAGGTAGTCATGCCTACCGGTTAAAACCAAGTCAGGCTTCATGATTAAAGCAGGAGCTGATAGCTGGGAACTCCTGACTTTCAGAGAAAATGACCTTGTTGTCTGGGTAAATGATGACAAATTGGTCAGCATGTCCCTAAAGATGTATTTTATAAAATCAAATGCTGGAAGGTTTCAGACATTGCGCAACCCAAACAGAATGACCAACTATTTGAAGTGGTCATACCTGATATAGAGGGAGGTCTTTCGTTCATTTCCTTTCTGGATCCTCACTAAGCTATAGGCCTCAGAGGTTCAACTGTGTGTTGACCTTGGCAGAGCAAAGTCTTTTCAACAGCTAATTAATGAGTAGTAAAGGATACTCTGGCACAGTGCGATATCACAGCAAATTTATATGGGTCCACAGTGAGTCATTCAGATGCAATCAGATTGTAATCTTCTTCAGAGCTCAGTAGTCCAAACAAGGCTTGAGGAAACCATCTTTCTTTGTCATCAGAAAGATCAGTGTCCCCACTCAGGATGTGGCGGAGCAAACAAAGCCCTTCTGCTGGTGTTCTTTGAGACAACTCTGGAATCCTTATTTGGCTTCAGAAAGGGTGCAAATGTGCCTGCAGCGAATCTCAGTTCAATAGGGAATTCATAGGAATGACAGGGCGTTAAAACGACTTTTTTCTTTTTGTTGAATTTTTTGACATAGTGTTGATTTTTGGCAGGAATCCCTGGAGCTAGTGAGGGGAGGAGTCATGGAGTTTGCCAGATCACCTCTGGATCCTGTCTTTCAATCTCTGAATTCTTGAGGGGACCAAGTAAGCAGCAAAGGGTTACTGGTCCTGGACTAGTTCTCAGGAACCAGGATGATATTGTTAAGACAGGGAGACAGAGTGTACTATGAAGGAATGCCAGTGGATGTAGGGGCTTTGGGAGATAAGCGCAAGGACAGTTGATAAATGTGTTGCACAAATTAGCCCAAACAATGCTTCTGATTCCCTACACTGCTCATCAAGAAGCCAAAACAACATATAAACATTCCCTTTTGCTGCATTTCAGTCTCTGACTCTCAATCAACCATTAGGTCCAGTAAAGAGATAACTCACTTAAAACTCCATGCTCTTTACCAAAAAGGTTCGCCTGACCCCAAAGGATGAGTTACATTACCAGATCAATGTAAGTTTGAATCTTACCCAAATACTATGCTGCCAGCCAGTCCTTTAGTAACTAAAATTAAAGGTTTATTATGAAAGTGAAGAAACTATAAGAGAACTGTTAAATGATTAAAGCCATCAGATTCATATAAAAGAGTTGAAAGTCCATATATAGGTTTCCAATAGAACTGTGGAGTTTGCAGGCTTGTATAGTCCCTCTGGTGTACACCCAGTACCTGAATAGGTCTCAGTCCTTTGTTTCACAACTTCAGTTATAGATGAGTAGATCCAGAGGTAGATGATGCTAGAAAACTAAAGACTGGCTGAAGACAATAAGCGTATGGTGCAAATGCCATTCATGTTTTTTGACCTTTTCCATGTGACTTGTGTACAAGGATAAGGTAGAGTCCAGAGTAACAGGAATAAATCCTGTGACTTATCAGGTGTCCCCCTGACTTGTCCACCTGAGGCCATCGTACCTATGAATTTTCTTAATGGGCTATTAAGTAAGCTATTGCTGCAGCCATCCTGTCTGGGATGTCTCTGGCTATGTTTATACTAGCCAATTAGCTTGGACTAAGCAAACTTAGTTCGGATTAATTTAGCCTGTGTCTACACTAGCCTTTGGCTAGTTCAAACTAAACAATTTCTTAGTTCGAACTAGCCAAATCTTAGTCTGAACTAACAAGTTTGACTGGCTAGTCTGGACTAATGACCTAGTTTGAACTTTTTTAGTTTGAACTAAAAAAAATGCAGTTTGCCCGAACTAACCCGGGGTTAGTTTGAACTAACCGGGAACTGCATAGTTCAGACTAAGGAAGTCCAAACTAAGCTTTCTGATGTGGACATAGCCTCTGAGAAACACATCACAAGTTGAAATACAGATACAAACATCTTCATAATTTCCAATACAAATACAACACATACCCACAACAATATTATCATCCTTAGCAAATTATAACCTTTCTAAGGGTACCTGACATGGCCTATCTCATATAAATCATTGTAATTTTGACATTGTTGTTAAATAATATCATAAATGGTCCCCTTAATGCAGACACTGTCACACAGACAGTAGAGAAAGGACTGGGGGGGGGGGTAGAAAGGGTAGACAGAGCTCGCAGGAGCTGGAAGGACCTTTTTTCCTGCTTGGGAGCATTTGATTGATTGGTTGTGGACCTTGATGCATAGGGTTGACTAATGCAGGTGACATGGGGATTTTGCCCTGCCAGTTCATCTTTACTATAGTCTTTTAAGACAAGCCAGATATAATAACTCTCAATTATTTTCAAGTGTAAGAAGTCTACTGCATAATTAGCAACTGACGAGCATCCATCCGAGAACACCTGAAGTGTGGCTTCAGCCACACACTCTTGACTTGAGTGAAAAAAGATTATTGCCATAGCCTGAAGGAAGTCCTTAATTCATCACAGAAGCAGACATGTTTCTTTTTCCCTAAGCAGAGATGACCAAGCCAAGGACTCCCAAGTGAGTAGACTGATAATCAAACCCACTTGGACTTTGTCAGTGGGGAATGGGTGTGGGTATAGAAGAAATAGAAAATGACACTGATTTAAGAATCCACAAAATTTGTCACAATCAATATTGAACTTGTCACAGAGGGGGAGTTTGAGCTTAATAGGGTCAAAGCTGAAAGCGGTGTGGTTTGATTTTGCAGGGCTTCACTGTGCATTTGCAGGTTGGCAGTCTGGGCCTGCAAGGTCTTTAGAGCTTCTGCTATCTTCATCAGGTAGCTGTTGGTCTTTATAGAATTTATGCTTCCCATAACAGCTTTAGTTCTCTTATTGTTTGGTATTATGGGGGTGGAGGACTGAACAAACTGTCAGTGACTGAACTGAAGTCAGGCCTCCACGACACCATCAAATTGAGCCTGGAACAGTCCACACAGGAGATCCACTTTCTTGACACTACAGTACAAATCAGGGATAGATGCATCACCACCACCCTATACCGAAAACCTACTGATTGGTATAGTTACCTACATCCTTCGAGCTTCCATCCTAAACACACCACACGATCCATTGTCTACAGCCAAGCCCTAAGATATAACCACATCTGTTCTGATCCCTCAGACAGGGACAGACATCTTGAGGATCTCTATCAAGCATTCTTGAAACTACAGTACCCACCTGGGGAAAGAGGAATCATCTGTGTTCTTTTAATTGCTGAAGATAGACTGGGTTTATTGTTGCAGGGGAGGTTTTGCAGTTAAAATGTGGCTTCTTTGCTCTCTTCTGCTTTCTCCAAAGCCCTGTTGGATTTTGGGAAGGACAGGAAGTTTTTTGACTGGATTCTTCTTCTTCATGGTAGAACTTCAGAGTGGTAGTGTGAGCCATGGAGAAATCCATAACAAATAGCTTGGACTAGGCCAGGAACTATATAAAGGTGATTGTGCATGGCGTTGAATATTTGTGTTTCAGCTGTATAGGTTAATTAGTATTCACATTTATTTTCCTGGGATCCTTCCTAAATATCTCAGGATATTAGAGATACTGGATGGTGGAAATCTCACAAGAGCTCCAGATATTTTATTATTTCAGTCCCCTAAAGGCTGCCAGATATATTGGAACAGTTCCGGAAAAACATATATTCAAACAAACACAAACAGCAGTACTTTTCAGCAAACATTTGTAGATGAAACAGAAATACACACACACCATGTAATGACTAGGGCAGATATTATTGATGAGAGAAACTATTGTAGCCCCCTTTTAAACTAGGAGCTACTTTCCTATGGCTATCTTTTATAAACACTGAGCCAAGTTCATCCGTTGTGGCTGGTCTCTAGAGGAGAGAGGATTCCATCAGACCCATTGGTTTCAGCCTATTTTCAGGGTGCACTTATGTAAATGGCTTTCTGTATATTCATCAGAAGTACAACAACAAGGGAAAGGGGGAAGACTATGAATGATGGCTTCTAAAGACATCTTATTATAGTTTTAATTTAGATAGGCTTTGGTGCTAATGATTCACTAGGTTATGCCCTTTAAATTGTCTTGTTCTAAAATGCCAAGATTTTCAGGCGACTGGAATATATTTCTTACACATCAGATCCTGCACTTATTATTAAGGTTCAATATTTTTGTTCAAGATGATCTTGTAAAGTACGTACAGTGCATAAGTTATGCCATTTTCTTTTCTGCTTCTGGATTGCGGCAGACAGTAACCCATTGAATTCATGTCTGTGCCTCATTACTTTGGGTAATACTGTGGTGATCAGATAACTACAAGGTTTGGAGAAAGAAGAACAAAAGAGTATTAATTTCAAATTCCAATTACTTGGAGAATGTGGGGAAAACAAGGAAGAAACTAGCAAAGCCACGAAGTTTGGGGAATTAGTTCAGACTTATTCTTTCTTTCTTTCTTTCTTTCTTTCTTTCTTTCTTTCTTTCTTTC
>ML682017.1:17634909-17673395 GCA_007922195.1 Podocnemis expansa | reverse complement strand
TTCTTTCTTTCTTTCTTTCTTTCTTTCTTTCTTTCTTTCTTTCTTTCTTTTGGTCTGTGGCTATGGAAGTGGAAGAACAGATTTTGATTCAGTTTTATTGGTAATGCAACATTAATTAGTGAGTTTGACTGCTGGGATTGTTAAGCAAGGCAATTCAAGATGAAAGATCCTACATAGTGAGATATCTCAACTTTCTCTCTCATTGATTTTAGATCATCATCATCATCATCATCATAGCATTTAGGACACCCTCATCAAGGACCCAAGATCCCAGCATATTTCATTGATTAAAATTTATTATAGTGGGCAGGGGAGACACAGGTGGAGAATCATTTCCTAATCAGCTATACTTTAATTCTTTCTCATCAACTACCATCTCTTAATTTCTTCTTTTTTTAATGAATTATTGTTCAGGGTTCCTATATTATATTAGTTTGTCTGAGGCTCTATTCTACGTTGGCCTCCTTGGTTTTGTGTATAGTTCCCAGCAGGATCAGACCCATAGTTCCCAGTTGCACAAACACTAATTCATTAGTATACACTCTCTTTTGCATAGGGTCCCACTGAAATGAAGTCCAAGGAACTCCTAACAGTTGATGAAACTAGTGAAACCTTTTTCAGGAGACTGTTCAAAGATGATGGAAAATAGGTATTCTTCTAATAAAGAACTTGGACACAGGTATCTAACGATCAAATAATTATTTGCTGATGCAAATATATTACAGTATATATAAAAGCCCGATAAAACCAGCCAACATGGCTGCTATTAGCTTCAACAGGAGCAGGATAATATATAAGTTACACTAACCACACTCTCACCTCTATTTCTGTACAGCATTTAGTAAAATTGGTTTGAAAAACTGTCCTAGGATTTGTGAGCTGATGAGCATTTGAGCAAAGAGGTTTTTAATTTAATTAAATTATTTTCTCCACATGCTCATGCTATAGAGCAAATGTTGCTGGTGCATTTAAATACCCTATGGCTTCCAACAGTGATATTTCACACTGTTTGATGATGCATCTGAAAATTTGTTCACTTAATTCTCAGGTTTTTTTCCCTTGTCTGATTTCAGTGAATCTGTGGTAGATGTGTATGAGTAGTGTGTTTCATCAAGAGCAACATGGCTGTTGCATCAGCCACAAAGCTTAGAGCTGGTTTCTGTTATGACAGGAGAAGGCATTTCAGAGGTTCTCTAGTTGGTAGAGAAGTGGCCACAAAATGCCAATAACTTACTACTTTAAAACCATTGCAGATGCATCAAGGATGGTCTGTTAGTACTTGTGGGTCCTTAACAGACGGTCTCTCTAGTACCCATGTTAACTGTATTTAATAGCTGGAATTACTACATCTCTTCATGCCATTCAGCTGAGTGACTTTCAGACCTCTGCAAACCAGTGAAAAACAGTGCTAAACTTGTTTAACATTAATAGGAGCTACCTGTTCAGCAGCCAGTGTAATAACTGTAAAGTAGTTAATTGTTGGAAGCAAGTGAGTTCTATTAATGAGATTATCAATGCAAACCAATACAGTTTTAGAAACTTTTCAAAATATTTGCATGTTTGCCAATATATCGGCTGGAATGTATTAAAATCTCATGAAATCAACAAACTCAAAGCCTTTGTTTACATTCTAGGGAGGAGTATCCTTCTAAAGACCTATTACTACCTTCATCTCCTAACAGTCTGAGTGAGAACAAGTCAGTCGGCAACCCCTGGCACTTTGCCAAACATGGCATGTGGGCTGAGCCTGAGCAGCATTCAATGTCACCCAAGCTCCCTAGGTGGTCCCGCCAGGTTTGGGGCCACAAGAGCTGCATGTCATGGCTACAAGCCCCTGCTGGCCACGCTTCCTCATTGGGGGAACATGGCCAGCAGGGGGGAAAAAAAGCTGTGGTGTGCAGGGCTCCTGCCCCTGCAGGCCCCGTTCCCTGCTGGGTGGGGCTGATGGAGGGAAGCAGGGCGAGTTGGCCTGACTGGAGCCACGCTGGCTGTGGCTGGAGACAGGGCGGCTTGTTCCACTTGGGAACTGAAGGTGCCGCGGCAGTGGGAGCTGGCCCTTGCCCCAGTCCTGACCCCGGCTGGGAAACAGAGGCACCTGGCTGGTCCGGCCCCGGCAGCATCGCAGCCAGCAGGAGCCGCGCCCAGCCAGGAAGAGGGTGGGTCAGCCCACCCAGCATGACTGGGCCCTGGGCCTGGCTGGGAAGAAGGCAGGTTGACCTGCCTGGAAACACCGCATTTGGCAGAAACCAGCCCCGACCTCGGCTGGAAACTGGATGGCCCCTGCTGGTGGTTTCTGGGCTCGGTCCTGCCCCCAGTCGGGAACCTGAGGCCTGGCCCTGACCTTCATGGCCCTGCCCTCGGCACTGACTAACGGTGCAGTGGCTGGATTTGGCATAGGGGCTGGCAAAGGTTGTCGACTCCTAAGTCAGATAATTCACATAGTATTTCAAATCATATACTCTGTAAGACACATGGGAGCAGCCTCTGCTCCTACCAGATTCTCTGAATGATTTTCAGTTATAAGGATGGGATTTTCAAAACTACTTAGTGTTGGCATAACTGTGTTCCTACCAAAATTAATTATTTCAACAGGAGCAGAATTATTATTATCATTAATTAATTAATTAACTAACTTACTATTATAACATCTATGAGCTGCAGTTAGGGGACCAGGTCCTCTGATCCCGCCTGTGATAGACACATAGAAACTCAAAACAAAAAAATCCATCCATGTTTCATACACCTTGCAAACTAAGTTCCAAAGGGGCAGCCGTGTTAGTCTAGTAAAGTGAAAAAAGCAAGAAGTCTTGTGGAACTTAAGTGCCACAAGACTCCTAGTTTTTTTTTCTTGCAATCTAAGTAAAACGTGTTGAGTACCTCTGAAAATTTCACCCTACATTTAAATACAGTGATTGCTCCAGAATTAGCACCATCTCAGTGGTAGTAAACAATTAGCTTTTACCTTTCCCTAATGCTCATGTCAAGATCAGAAAGTAATCAAGTCACTGTTAAACAGCGGTTCCTAACATATGGACATGTCTCGAGAGCTGATTCAAACATTAGCAATTAGTATGTTTTGTCATAACGATATTTTCCAGGAGAGTTGAATTAAAATAGGTGGTGATACAGCCAGGTGTTTAAACATCAGTGAGATACATCTGGCTTTAAGATGGTTGACGTTTTTAATATTTTAACAAGTTGAACTAGTAAAAATTTTAGATCTGCCTAAGGCTATGTCTACACTGCCAAATTAGTCCGGACTAAGCAAGCTTAATCCGGACTAATTTGGCCCAGGGCCACACTAGTTTTTGGGTAGTCCAAACTAAGACATTTCTTAATTCAGACTAGGCAAAGGTTAGTCCAAAACTGTAAGTACCCCTGGTTAGTTTGGACTAGCTAGCTTAGTCTGAACTTTAGTCAAGACCCAAAATAATGACTAGTTTGAACTAAAAAAGGTTGAACTAAGCCATTAGTTTGAACTAGCAGTGCATTCTACTTCGAACTAGGATGCGTGGCTAGTTTGAACTAAAAAGCTGCAGTTAGTCTGAAGTAGCCCAAGGTTAGTTCAGACTAACCTCAGACTTCTTTAGTTTGAACTATCAAGTCCGAACTAAAAAAGGAGATGTAGATGTAGCCTAAGTGATTTACAATATCCCAGTGACTTTGAAATGAGTCATTTGGTGAGTGTAAAATTTTGACAAACTATCTAAAGTTATTACTCTGTGGCTCACTATTTGAATGTGTCAGTCATTATGGTCTGTCATTTGTTTTTATATTATCTATTAAATCATAAGAATGGAAGCTAACAGTTCTGAATTCTCTTCCTGGTTAACTGGGGCTTATTTTGCCTCTTCAACACAATTCTGGACTAACCTTTCTGTGCCTTAGTATTTCCATTTGGAAAATAGACAATGACTTTCAGAAATAAGGAGCCTAGATTCATAGTTAGATGTCTAAATAAGTGGCTTGTTGTTTTGGTATTGGCTTCTACAGGAGCATGACTGGCCCTTAAATTAGTGATCCCTATTCTAGTGTTACATGTATATGTGTATATAAAATCAAAATTTATAAATAAATGTTATACATAGGTAAAGATACAAGGATTTTGTACTTAGACTGTTTTTATTTTATTTATTTATTTATTTTATGTATTTTGGGTCTAGATGGAAAGTATTCTCAGTGGATTAGGACTTTCAATATGAAATCTACCAGCAGTGTAAATAACTATTCCCAGCACAACTTCAGACCTAGAATTTAATGTCATATCACAAGAGCTTCTCCCTCATTTTTGTGGTTATTACATTTCCCCATCTGAGGAGCTTTTAGGGCCTGATTTTTCAGAAGTGATGAGCGCCCTATCTCCAGGGGCAGTCAGCTCAGAACTTCTGAAAATCACTCCTAATGGTATTGTCCATAGAAAGCAGTGGCTAACTGCTTTACTTATGTAACATGTTACAGGCGGATGGATGCATTGGGATACAATAAACAAATGTCAGTGCTAGGTTTCACACAGTATTATAAAGTTTAGTATTATATAAAAGTCAGATGTTGCATTGTTGTTAAACATATTTGAATTATTGCTATTAAGTATTTAGGTCCTCATAGTGAACCCACATTTGTTCTTGGAGAACTTAAAGAGTTTCCACTCTGTGGTGAGAGGAGAAAGGTGGCAGCAGATCCTAAGCATTCTATCATCTGTCCTTCCTGAGCCCCATCTATGTGAGCTATACTCCCTGATTCTGCAGGGCAGGAGGAGCAAACTGGGAAGGAAAGAAAAGCGAGGAAAGAGTACTTGGGGTGGTTACTATAGTCTACCACTAACAGTAATATGACCACCTAACCTGGCTGAACTTTCTGTGCTCCCTGACCAAGGAGGAAATAACATCCATTGGAAAAGTGCCTGGCTTTACAATGTTGGTATTGAGTGAATTTCTATATGTATTTTTAAAATTCGTAGAGGTGCAAAGGTACCTTTGTTTTCTATACAGTTGATTTAGGTGTCTTTGGTAAGCAGTTGCTGTCCAAGTTTAAACAGAAGGGAGAAAATCTGCCCCATTTCTCCCTCATTAAAGCTGACATTCACCTTTCCTCCTCCTAGTACCTGATTCTACAGACACATGGTGAAACAGCCTAATGGCCCTCATTTAATAATTGGGGGTATTGACTGTGAATCCTAGTCACTAACACTGGTCCAAAAAAAAAAAAAAAAAAGAGAGAGAGAAACCTTGTAAAAACCTTAAGTAGAAGCAAATTTTTTTTTGGTTGAAATTATTATGAAATTTTAGGGGGGAAAAAAGCCATGCCCAGCTGCATAAAAGGTAATATGACAGAGAGAAAATAGATAATTTCCTCCATTTTAAATTTTTTAATGAAATTTCAAAATTTGAGTTTTTTTGTGAAGATTAGAATATTTCACTGGTGATCATCTAAGCAGAAGTAACCAGCGAATGGACAGATGGAGTCTGAGCTTCCATGTTCTACTAAGATTGGATCCTGTCACACCGTGCTTATCTCTGGTTGGATGTTGTATTCATGTGAAAGAATAATAGGAAGGCTAGATTTCCCATGACCAAATAAACTGTTTTCCTGTCCCACAAATATTTTTGAGATTTTTGAATGTTTTTCCTATTTCAAACTGGGAGAAAAATCAAAATCTCAAAATTTTGTGAAGTGACAAAAATAAATCAGTTGGGTCAATCAAGATGTTTTTGTTTAAATTTCAATCTCTCATGTTTTTTCTCTCTTTGCTTTTTCTTCCAGTTCAGTTTGCTTAAAATTCAAAATGAAAAGTCTTTCTAATGTGCCAATGCAGAATTTCTTCATTTTGGAACACTCAAAACAAAATGTTTCAACACTATTCTGAAAAAAATTTCAAGTAGTAAGTTTAATCAAAATTGATCCTGTTTCATGAATAGCTATGGATGATTTGGTGTTTTCTGGTGAAAAAACATTTCACAGAAAAATTCCTGACCAGTTCTCCTGCTAAACTATTCAGACCTTCATTTTGTGTACAAAGCAACTGAAACTTAACCCTGTTTCATGAAATTTAGGTTGCATCCTAAGCAACCTAAACTGAACTCTGTTTCATGACATTGACCTGGTTTCATGAACAGTTGTGGTTTGGATGATTAGGTGTTCCCTGGTGAAAAGACATTTCATTGACAAATTCTTGAACAGCTCCACTGCTAAATTATCTGGAGCTGCATCTTTCATATTAAGCAGCCAAAACCAAACATAGATCATAAAGTTTAAGGTCAGAAGAAACCAACATGATCACCTAGTCTGATCTCCTGCACAATATAGGCCACAGAACCTCCTGCCCACTCCTTCAATAGACACCTAAGTCACTGAAGTCCCAAATTCATGGTTTAAAGATGTCAAGGCACAGAGTCATCAGTGGCAAGTGACTCATGCCCCAAACAACAGGTGAAGGCAAAGAACCCAAGGCCCCAGACAATCTACCTTGGGGGGAAAATCCCCTCCTGACTTCAAATAGCAGGTGGACAAGACTCACCAGCCAGACTCCCAAAAAAAGAATTCCCGCACCTACTGAGAATTCATTGCATATAACATCACAAGCTATTGGAATATTTACTATTAGTAGCTAAAGATCAATTGATTTCCAAATTAGGCTGTCGCATTATATCATCTCCTTCATAAATTTATCTAGCTCATTTTTGAAGTGAGCTAGGTCTTTTGCTCACACTGTTCCCTTTGGAAGGTTATTGCAGAAATTTACTCCTCTGATGGTTAGAAACCTACATCTGATTTCAAGTCAAAAGTTCCTGATGGCCAAGTTTGTATCCATTTGTTCTTGTGTCCATATTGGTGCTGAACTTAAATAATTCCCTTCTCTCCATAGTATTTATCCATCAGATATATTTACAGAGAGCAATCATATCTCCCCCTCAGCCTTATTTTGGTTAGACTAAACAAGCCAAGCTCTTTGTCTATGTCTACAATAGAGGGCTCAGTTAAGTCGACTTAATAAGGTCAAAGTAAAGTCGACTTTATTAAGTCAACTTAGAGTCCCCATTTGTTTAAGTTGACTTAAGCCGGGGGACCAATTTAAAATTGACTTCATAAAGTTGACTTTGGATGGTTCCCCTGACTTAAGTCGACTTTATAAAGTCAACTTAAATGATTCTCCTGTCTGAATTTGACATTGTTAAGTTTACTTTAATGGCCACATTTTGCTAATTGACTTAATAAAGTTGACTTTAAGGGTGAAAGTTATTAAGTTGACTTAATGAACTCCAAATGTGGCCCTGAAGTTGCTTAAGTCAGCTTAAGCCTGGTTAAGTCGACTTAAGCCTCCAGTATAGACATAGCCTTTGAGCTTCTCCTTGTAAGTTAGGTTTCCAGGTTTTGGTGTCCTGGGCAAACTATGACTTTGGCGCCTCTGTCAGTGGGTGATACTTTCATTTATGAGAGATAATGTATTAACATTTTTTTACATGGAGAAAAATAATTCACTTCTATCCCCTTTTAAGCCTGGTGCCCTAGGTGACTGCCTAGTTAATTCACCTATATTGTTGGGCTGGTCCTGTAGGTTTCCATTCTATAGATCATCCTAGTAGCCCTTTTCTGCACCTGCTTAGTTTGAATTAATTTCTTCTTAAATATGTGGGACCAGAACTGCATATAGCATTCCAGAGAAGGTCTCATCAATGCTTTGTAGAATGGTACTGACACATCTCTGTTTCTACCGGAAATACCTCATCTGATACATCATAGGGCTCCCTTAGCTTTCTTCACAGACACATCATATTGGTGGCACATGGTCATCCTGTAATCCACTAATACTCCCAGGTCCTTCTCATCCTCTGTCACTTCCAATTGATGTGTTCCGAACTTATAGCAAAAGTTCCTGTTATTAGTCCCAAATGTATGACCTGGCACTTACCAGTATAAAATTTCATCTTGTTTCTTTTACTTCAGTTTACAAGGTCATCCAGATCTTCCTGTATGATATCCTGATCCTGCTCTTTATTGGCAATAACTCCCAACTTTGTGTCATCTGCAAATTTTGTTAGTACATTCACACTATTTGTGCCAAGATCAGTAATAAAAAGGCTCCATAAGACTGGTCTCAAGAAGGCTGGTAGCTGAGGAACTCCAGTAGTAACTTCCCTCCAGCCTTACAGTTTACCTTTCAAACACAGAAGCACAAGCTACAGGTGCAAAACTAAAAGACACTGATTAAATCCTATCGAAGACTAGCTTTCAGGTGGAGTCCTTTTTCATTAAAACTAAAGGAAGTCTACAATTTCTGTCACTGCCCACTTTATTTCTATGTTAGGTCAGAGCCATCCTCAACCACAGAAGAGATGACTTTCGGGTATCGCCTGAATATCTGTTTCTTCTGAAAGTAAATGATTTTTTTAAAAAATAGTTATCTATTCATTATTGATAAATTCTGAAATAAAACACTTGAATTTTCATTAGCTCTAGAGGTCACAACTGCTCTAATACTACAGTTACAACAATTACAAGTGTAAATGCTTAGATGGGCCCTATAAATAGGAGATATATCTGAATCTGCTGATCTGCGGACTATATCCTGGATTGGCAAAGGGAATGGAATAATTGATCCAATACTTCAGTTCTTTTTGTCTCTAGCATCTAGCATTTTAAAATTACTTATAGTTCAAATTCTTCTGCTTTTACTAAAGTTATAAACAGCCTTCATTTAGGCAAACATCAGCAATCTCTCAGTTCTCACAGGGAGCTGCAAATAGACACTCACAGTTATTACCACCCTATGGGGATTTATCCTGCCCTCTCAACAACAGCAATCCCAGTCTCCTTCTCTGTGAGTGGCTACGTGTGCTTGGTTGGTGCCTGTGTGTGCTATTTATTTTTATTTCATACCTCTCCTTGGGACTCTGCTCACCCACCTTTTTTGAAGGAGGGGATAATATCAGTAGATCCTCAGTTATGTGTAAAGTTTTTGGGGAGATCCATATACATGCCTTGCTATAATAAAAGTGTGATGATTTGCAGTGCAGATTAGATAATTACACACAACCTCTTAGCACATTAACAAATCCAGTGAAAGAGGTCTTAACACCCTTGTCACCCTTTTTTGCTATGTAGCAGTGCAGTAAATGTCATCTGAGCCACCATTGGATGGTCACTTTTAATTTCCTTTTAAGATCTGCTTTCAAAGCCCAACTATGTGTTACAGTTAATGGCACATTCTGTCTTAGCCTCCTCTCTTGCTATAATGTTCAGAGAAAGATTTTGCCAAGATCAGATGGGAATGGCAATAATAGCAAATAAAAATCTAAATTAAGAAAGAGAGAGTAAATAAATTTTTAATCATACAAAATTTAATACTTATGTTAAGGAAAAGAATATTAAAAGTCATTTTATATAGAGTGAATTTATATTGGGGCTGATTTTAAAGTTGTGCAGCTTTGAGTGATATGATAATCATGGGTTTTTTTCTGCAGTTGTACTAGGGGATTGAAATTTATATACTCAATAACTAGAAAAGAATCACAGAGGATCAGACTGGAGGAATCTGTCTCACTCCATTTTTTTCTTGTCACTCCCATAGTGATTTTAATATTTTTTCCCCCATGTCTCTGCTTATTTCCAGTGCCAAATATTGTTTTCAGATACAGTTGGCTTGAAAATGAATTCTTGAAGCTGCATGCTTCTCAGCAAACAATGCACTTTCCAGGTACTACAATGAAATCTTTATATATAAGATGCTAGAGTCTGATGCCAGCCATAAATCAACTAAGCACACTTGTGAACCTTAACATTTTTAACTGTTTTATACATTTGGCTCACAAATTTTGTTTTTCTGTCTTGGTGTGAAGAGAAAATGGATTTGAAAAATTTAAACTGAGAACATTTGCCTTCTTTACCTTCTTCAAATAGAAATGAGAGACAATATGGTCTAGTGGATAGGGCACAGGCCCACCTGGAACAAGTCACTTTGCCTCCCTGTGTTTCAGTTCCCTTATCTGTTGAATGGAGGTAATGAGATTTACCATCTTATTTGAAGTGCCTTGAGATCTTTAGATGAAAATGCTATGTAAGCATTAGATGTTATTAAGTTTTGAGCAAAATACTAGAGAATTACTGATAAATATTAAATTTTTATGTTATTACTTTTTATATTTAACTTATGATGAATAAGCTAGCCTCCAATTTTTCTCTAAGTTGTGGCTAGAGGTATTTTTTATTAAATTCCATCAAGAAAATTATGTAGGTGTTATGTAAAATTAGTAAAGCAAAGTGGTTGCCATGCATTATCTTAATGTTTTAGCAAAATGCTTTCTGCAACAAAGACATGAGACTTTGGAGAGAAGAGCTGTGGTGTTTCAGGACCAGATTGAAATAAGCAGATGAATATTCTTTCTCATTAAATAATTTAATTGGAAAAGGAACTACGCAGCTGCTTGCTCCACAACTGTGAGCCTCCTTTCACCCACGTCTATGGAAGTTTTTAAATGGGAATCTCCCACTTTCTGGCACAGGCTTCTTCTTGACATATTTTGTGGTCATGCATATTGGATTTCTGGATTTGGTTATGATGGGAAAAAACACCTCTGTGATGAACAACTTTGACAATTTTGTAGGTTATAGCACTGTCTGTCAGTAGCTAATAAAAGCAACAAAGTAATTCCTGACAGAAGTGATAGTGTGCTAAACTGCTGTATTCTCAGTGAAATATAGATACACATTAGGATGAGGATTCCTAATTCAGTTTCAGATCCTCTGACTTCATATGCAGTTCCATGCAGCATTCCCTATAGATCTCGCCATCTTGTTCATCTGTACACTTGTATTTAGTAACATAATGGAAGTGAAAGAGCAATTAAGGAAACTGCAGTGAAGAATTTATTTGGGGGCACTTGAATTGTTCTGTGTTCAGGCACCAGAGTGGACAGAAGTTTGTGCTATCTTGTATGTGAGCATTTATTTCATTTCCAATGCCTGCATTTGGGTTTTCTGTCTCAGTATTTGTAGTAATGATAATTTAATGTTATTAATATCAACCAATTTATTTGCCTCTTTGGCAACATCATGAGGCTACATAGTCTGTAATTCTATATATGCATTAGGATCATTACTTCACCTACCATTGACGTGCAACCACATCTGATGTATTAGGTGAGAACAGCTTGCTAATTAATATTATACAGTGTTCTCCATTATGTTGTAGACACTGTGCATGCTTTCTGCCTTAGTCACGATCTATGAAGGGGTGGAGGAGGAATATGACAAACAACCTCCCCACAAAATCTTCTCCTCCATAAAAAAATATTGACTGTTCCCAACTTAGCGTTTATTCGTTGGCAGGTTCATACAGTTGTTACATTATAAGTAGATCGTGAGAGATGATTTTAAGGCATTATGTGGTATGGACTGTAGCTGGTTGGGAAATTTTCATCAGAAAGTTTTTGACGGAAAATACTTTTCCCACAAAATCAGATATTTTTGATTTGGCCAAAAATCTTTAGATTTTCTGTAGGAAAAAATCTGTCTTTTTTCCCAGTTGGTGAACTAAGTCAAAATATTTATTTTTGGGTAGTCTGATATTGAATTATACAAGCCTGAGCTGCCACAGTGCTTCATGCCTCTGGTCACTCTACTATATCTCACATGATACATTGAACTCTCATCTTTAGCTGAACCGCTAGAATGCATCATAGGAGTCCCATAACTATGGATAATCATGAGAGATATAGGCTGGTCAGAGAGCCCATCTTCCAGATGAGCATAGGGACACATGAGTTACCACTGCCATATAATGCACTATGGCAGCTCACATAGACATAGTTTAATGTCAAACTGCCCCACAATAAAGTGTTCTCACATTTCTAAATTAAAATTTTTCCGAGTTTTCAATCAGTGAAAATTATTCAAAATTTGATTATTTTTTTTTAAATTGTGGTTAAGGATAAAAACAAAGTTGTTTATTGGAATTTCCTGTGGGACAGAAATTCCAATTTTTGATGAGGTCTGCTAATGACTTTGCTGACAAATTCATGTACAATAGAATAATAGAATCATAGGGTTGGAAGGGACCTCATGAGGTCATCTAGTCCAACCTCCTGCTAAAAAAGCAGGACCAATCCCACTAAATTATCCCAGCCAGGGTTTTGTCTACCCAAGCCTTAAATATCTCCAAAGATGGACATTCCACCACTTCCCTAGGTAGCCCATTCCAATGCTTCACCACTCTCCTAGTAAGAAAGTTTTCCATAATAACCAACCTCGACCTCCCTAGCTGTAACGTGAAACCATTGCTTCTTGTTCTGACCTCGGTTACTACTGAGGACAGCCAAGCTCCGTCCTCCTTGGACCATCCCTTCAAGTAGTTGAAGGTTGCTATCAAATCCCCCCTCAGTTTTCTCTGCTGCAGGCTAAACAATGGTGGCTTACTCTTCAGTAACCATCCTTCTTCAAGATGGGCTGCTCGGATCCATTCTGTAATAGGTGTGTCTGTGCCGGAGCACCGGATTGGTCAGAAAAAACTTGTCCTAGCCTGTCAGAAGAGGGGAGGCGGCCCCCGCCCCTCGTACCGCCCGTGGCTATATATACGGCTGCCTCCCTGCCCCCTCCTCAGTTCCTTAGAGTTGCCAACTCCAGAAGCAGGGATGGAGGGGAGGGATGGGATCTGAATGGATCCAAGCAGCCCATCTTGAAGAAGGATGGTTACGAAAGAGTAACCTACCGTTCTTCTTCAAGCGCTGCTTGGATGCATTCAGTAATAGGTGACTACTAGCCATGCTGAAAAGGATGGCGGGTGGAGTTGGTACTTCTGCCTACAGCACAGCAACAAGCCCTGTAAGGTAGAGGCCCCGCAGTAAGACATTCATCAAAGACAAGAGGCATAAGAAGCAAGGGCTGAATGTCAACCAGAACAGGGCAAAACCGAACCCGCCGAGGCAAAGCGCATATGCAGGTCGGTCAAGTCACTGGAGCTGGAGAAAAGGGGCACAACCTAAGAAGACAAATTACGCGGGTGCCACGCCCAGGAGGAAAAACATGGAAAGTAATCAATAGACTACACTGTCTGGTCTAGGCCATGTCACGTGGCCTCAAAGGAGAACACTGAAAACTGGCCGATGAGACTGGCCATCTGGCTGCATCTCATGCGAGAACAAAGAAAGGGCAGGCATAGAGCACCCGAAGGCTTTTGCAGGAGCCATGTAGTTATGGACTGATCTGGCGACTACTGAGTATGCAAGGAGAAATAAGGGGATGGCCATGCCCCTTATCTAGAATGCGGTCAAGCAAGCCGTCTGGCTAAGGAGAGGGAAGGATACAAGGTTGTGAGGTGGGCTTGAGAGTGACTGAGAAGACCATGGGACACTAGCTGTGACATATATAGTCGAGCCAAGCAGGACAGGCCCACAGCATGCTAATTCACGACCTGGTAGTAAAGGAGCACAGATTTCAGCTGAGCTGGTACCACGACCGGGCTCTCACAGGAGAGAGGCCCTGGAGAAGTACTGACCACATGGTGGCCTGAGACAATGTTGGTGAAAAACGGCCTACTAAGGGTTGCAGGGAGCTAGGATGTAAGGTAGGGGCCCCGTTGGTCTAACCTTATGGGGTTTTGCCCCTCAAGGCTCTCATTAAGCATGAGGGGAAGGAAAAAGGACGGCAGAGAACCCTACTACCATCTAGAAAGCCCCTCAGAGACCGAGAATTGAAGGAGGGTCGAGAAGGACCATGGACTCAGTACCTAAGGTGCATTCCTGAGAGAGAACACTGCCACTTTGCCATGTCAGGGCTGCCAGGGCGGAAAAAGTCTTCAATACATGGATAGTGAAGAACTCTACTGCCAAGGGAGGGTCCTTCTTGAGCTAGAGAATGGCCGTAACAAGGTGGCAGCTGCTGCGTCTGACGGCCACCTCGGGATCAGAGAACCCAATGAACTTTTCTCCCGGGAGAGAGCCAAAGGGCGAATAATGGGTTATAGCCCCAAACTGTAACATGTTGTACAGACTGGATTCTGTGTGTCACGCCATCATAACGGCAGTGGGAGTAGGCGGGTCCTTAAGAAGGGAAAGAGGGGAACCGCAGAATTGCCAGGCGTCGCCAACGCATATGGGGAAAAACGCTGTAGTATCAAGGAGCTACGCGTGGTGTAGTGGGATGGTCCCGCAGGGGGCAGGGCGGAAAGGGGGAAGGGCCCGTGCTAGGGAGTAAGACCATAGGTCATGGGATGACGCAAGTGCCCTGGGAGCAGGGAACCTTCCATCTGCCGTAGACAACTGTCCAGGGGGCAGCGGGTACCGAGGCAGGAGCCACATTGGAAGGCACTCTAAGGGATAGACCTTACGTAGTTTCCCAACCTATGATACATGGCAAGGTATTTCCCCTTCAGGGTTTAAAAAGGGTGACTCCAGCCGTACTTTGGTGAGGTCAGGGAAGCGTGGGATACCTCGGAGGCAGTAGATCAAAGTGAGGGCTCCTGAGGTGAGCCCCTGGTTCCCATTAGATGACCATAGAGCAGAGACAAGGAACCGTACGAGGGTGGGTGGGCCATACCTGGGGCCCATGCAGGGGTAAAACCCCCTGTAGAGGTCCCTTCCCGATGAAGTAGCTATCCAGGTAGCTGAATACTACACAGATGTGTCCCCTTAATGTGCAGAGGAAGGTCTCGTCAGAAAAAGGGGGGGGTTCTTGAGTCACAGTGCAGAAGACGGTGGTGTGACCCAGGACACCCCGTCCCCTTCCCCTAAACCAGAGCAAGGGGGCCTACCTGGGACACGTGTCATGGCCACAGGCATGGTTCTGTT
Organism: Podocnemis expansa; assembly: GCA_007922195.1. NCBI lineage: Eukaryota > Metazoa > Chordata > Testudines > Podocnemididae > Podocnemis > Podocnemis expansa. The sequence goes on along the minus strand of ML682017.1, from coordinate 17,658,618 downwards.
GCAAGTAGGCTTCGGATGTACGTGTCTCAGAGCCCTGCCATAGCTGGGCTACAGTGAGATGCATCTTCATTCCTCGACGAGGGGTTAGGGAGGGAGTGTGATGGGGAGTATTCAGGAAGGAGGATTGTTAGGAGTAGAAGAGGGGCAGCTTTCATCCTCAGGAAAGTCGCTGCTTAAGGAGTGTGTGAGGGGGGGTTGGTGGTGACTACGGTATTGGGATACTGGCACCATAGGTGGGCGTCATACATTGTCAGCCCTGGCGTCCCGATCGAATCTTTGGTCCCACAATCGAGGGAGGGAGAGAATGGAGAGGGATTGGGTGGTTCTCCACAGGCCTATCTTCCCTATGGGGAAAAAGAGCGACAATGACGCCACGGGGGCCCCCTGCACCCCAAGGGTAAAAAGGGTAATGGTCAGAGGGGCCCCTCCCTGGGGAGGGGTGACCGAAGGCCCTCTTTCCACCGAGAGTGAGGTGAAAGGGGAAAAAATGGAGGTTGTCCCACTCAGGGAATTGGGAAGCTAAGTTGGGGGGGTGGGTCCGGGAGGGAGGAGGCAAAAATACTTGGCTTCTCCCCGAGGATCCTGGGCCATACCCACCACGGAGAGGGTTTCCGGGGGAAACAGGCTGTTCCCCTCAAAAGGCAGGTCAAGGACCTCCTGCTGAGCGTTAGGAGGTGCTCTAGCCTCCCTGAGCCATGCTACCCTATGGAGGGTAACCACTGAGGCCGTGGTGTGAGCTGCAGTGTCCACTGCATCGCGGGCTGAGAGAAGGAAGTCTTGAGATATTATGTTGCCTTCCTCCAAGAAGGCATCATACTCATCCCTGGCCTCGGGCAGGAGCATATTGCTAGGGGAGGGAGGACCACTCGGGTGTTCCCGTTCACTCGGTACCAGAGTTTGCGGTGCCGAGGGTGGGGTCAGCCGGTGTCGAGGTGATGTTGGCACCAGTGAGGCCGGGCTGTACCAGTGCCGTCGGCACTGGAGATGATATGGCACGGTGCCGAGGTGAGCCCAGCATTGATGGTGCTGGGCTGGCTGAGGGTGACCTCGATCGGTGCCGAGGTGCTGGGTAGGTGCTGCAGTGCTGAAGTCGGCACCGAGGTGGTGCAGTGGTGGTGGCGGCCACCGGTGGCACGGTGCTGCATAGGCTCCGGTGCCAAGCTGGGTTTCAGTGCCGGGCTCTCACCCAAAGCCTTGGGTGAAAAGTGGTGAGCCTCCTCCGAGGCTAGGGCACGGTGTCGCTGTTCCTTCTCCTTAATCTTTTGAGGTTTAAAGGAGAGACAAATGGAACACGCTGAGACCATGTGGTCTTTGCCCAGGCACCTGAGGCACTTCCCATGGGGGTCGTCCTGGGGGAAGGCCTTGCTGCACTCGGTACACGGTTTAAACCCTGGCATTGTCGATGCAATGTTCCGGTCTGGTGTTGGGCTCTCGTGGTGGAATTAAATCCACAAAGGAGATGTGTCCTGCTGGACAGTGAATCCAACGAAGAGACAGGCTGCTTGTGATTTCCAAGGAGCGGACGTTCCAGATCTGATGCGCAAGGCGGAAGAAATGAAACTGAGGACGGGGCGGGGAGGTGGCTGTATATACAGCCACGGGTGGCGCGAGGGGTGGTGGCCGCCTCCTCTCTTCTGACAGGCTAGGACAAGTTTTTTCTGACCAATCCGGCGCTCTGGCACGGAGACACCTATTACGGAATGCATCCGAGCAGCGCTTGAAGAAGAAACCTAGTTCCTTCAGTCTTCCTTCATAGGACTTGTGCTCCAGCCCCTTGATCATTTTTGTTGCCCTCCCCTGGACTATTTCTAATTTGTCCACACCCTTTTTGTAGTGGGGAGCCCAAAACTGGACACAGTATTCCAGATGTGGCCTCACCAGTGCTGAATAGAGGGGAATGATCACATCCCTCGATCTGCTGGCAACACTTCTTCTGATGCAGTCCAGTATGCCATTGGCCTTTTTGGCAGCAAGAGCACACTGTTGACTCGTATTCAGCTTCCCATCCACCATGACCCCCAAGTCCTTTTCTACAGTGCTGCTACTTAGCTGATCGCTCCCTAGCCTGTAGCAATGCATTGGGTTTTTCTACCCCAAGTGCAGCACTTTGCACTTGTCCTTGTTGAACCTCATGAGATTTCTATTGGCCCACTAATCCAATTTGTCAAGGTCTCCCTGAGTCCTGTCCCTGCCCTCCAGTGTGTCTACTGTTCCCTCCAGCTTTTTGACATCTGCAAACTTACTGAGTGCGCAATCTATCCCATCATCCAGATCATTCATGAAAATGTTGAACAGAACCGGCCCCATGACTGACCCCTGGGGCACACCACTCAGTTACTGGTCGCCAACTAGACATGGAACCATTGATTCCTACACGCTGAAACCGTTGATCTAGCCAGTTCTCTATCCACCTTACAGTCCAAGTATCCAGCCTATACTTCCTTAATCCAACTCATACTTCCTTATACAAAGCATTCCATGTGTAATCCATAGATGAATGTGAATTACAGGTTGCCCTCTGTGCTGATCCACAGAGGATCTGAGTTGTGTAAAAGATATCTCATGAGCAAACCAAGTTACAATTACCTAAGGGCTGTCCACATTGGTGCTATGTCGCCAGGATATGATCTTCATAGCTTCCACCTCTCATGGATGTGGAATAACTAATGCTGACTGAGAACGCTCTCCTGTTGGCACAGAGTGTCTTCAGCAGATGCACTATAGCGGTGCAACTGCAGTGATGTAGCACTTCTAATGTAGACCTGCTTTCAGTGTGTGCTGGTAAGGTCACAGCCAAGGTAACATATCTGTAGACCAGAAGAAAATTAATATGATCTCCATCACACTCATGATTACATTTGTAGTTCAATAGTATAATGATAGGAGGGAGGGGAAGAAAGGAATTTTAAGTGTTGACCTTGGCTTGCAAATAGCACTTCAGTGCTATGATTTTTTTTTTTTAAACTAAGGATGTGTCCCAACACTTTGTTTCAGATACAGACTTCATGCATCTCAAAGTTCAAGGGTATTTGAATCCAAAGGTTTGGTTTTGGCTGCTTTGTCAGAGAGGAGCCATTTATAATATTTGTATCCAGGTTCATATTTCAACTGCCTTCCTCAAACTTTCTGATTAAAAACAGAACAGAACACCCCACCGATGAAAATAGAAACCTTATGCGAAGCAACAACCAATGGTTTTAAACAGTGATCAGGAGATGGCATAAGCAAGTGCTTTTGAAATAGAAACCAAAGGAGACAAGTCTACCTTGGCAGAATCCTGCTTTCTAGAGCCCATTGTAAAAGATTAGTTGAGGATGAGACTTAGTCTACACTTGCCACACTTTTTGATAAAATACCTTGTGTATCTCCTGTTGCATTATGAATTCCCACTTACTTCCCCATTCAGCCTGTGCTAAGTTGACCAGAAATGTCATCAGTTTGACATAGCTCTACTCCAGTTACAGGGCTGGAGTTACAGTGTTGAGCTGGAGATCAATTGAGCATATTTTATAGACTGCTCAGTTGAACCTGGGAAAGCGCGCTGATGGCAGAGAATTTGCCACCATCAGTAGAGACAGAAGCTGAGTGTAGCAGAGAAGCATGAGGATTTGCCACAGTGGAGCTCTCAGTGACTAGAGAACATTTATGGTACCACCTGAAGCCTTTCATCTCAAATTGTAAAAGGCTAGAGTAGAGACAAGGAATGTATTTAAACAATACTTTACGTCTTCATAATGCCATACATATTTACACTTTTTAAAAAAGCCACACACTGCTCTTGAAACATGGACAAATTTTATCCCATTTTACAGATGGGATAGCTAAGGTACACTGAAACCAAAGCAATTTTCTAAAGTCTGTGCTGGCACTGATAAGTTATTGGATACTCACAGGGGCATGCTGTATGTTAGGGTATTCAGGGGATTTTCAGAACAGGAGTTGAGTTGTGTCCATGCACTCTGGATTTTGAGAGATCCATGATGGTCAGGCTGAACTCTAGCTGAAGTGCTAGGTGCTCAATTAGCTTTTTCAAAAGAATCTCTGTTGACACATTCACTCTTTGACCCAGAAAAAGTGTGTAAGCCAGCAAACAAAATTGCCAGTTCTGTGCCAACTACAGTAGGGTATGTCACATTTGGACAAGCTAAAACTTCCCTTTCTAAACTGCTATTGCTTTGTGGATGCCCTATCCAGTTGACTGCCAGAGCAAATAAAAGGTATGCTGCAACTGATGGATAGGATGGCCACAAATACTCAGCATTGGCCTAATTCTGCATCCTGTGGATTTCACTGGGAGCTGAGTTGGAACAGCAATAATGCGTTTGAAATTCCCAATGTGTCAATAACAGTTTCCCTGCTTATTGTACACATATCTTTTGAGACATGAACCAAAAAACTACATGTGAAACTGAAGAAACTACCAAGTTTAGCCTTATTTGGTGTCTAAACAAAGTATAGTTTTCACCCCAAATTTGTGATTTGTCCAAGATTCACCTCCAAAAAATTAGTGAGCTTCTGTCAGTTGTGAATTAAAAAAAAAAAAGGGCAAAGAATGCAATTGTGACTAATATTTGGAATAATGTGGGATAGAGTTATGACTTTATGAAATAAGTATTATCCTTTATTCTGACTTGATTTACTATTGTCCTCTGGTAGAAAAAGCTGGTCAGAGAATACAAAAACATTTGTAGCCAGAAGGGCTTCAAGGTTCTTCGAAGACTTCCATGAACACGTTTCTGAGATTAGTCATCCTCCACATTTCACATTGACTGAATCCTAGCCCAGGAATTGGGGAACTGTAGCTGAAGGGCAAAAAATAGAGAGTGGGCAGAGGAGACAGAGATAACAGCTAGGGAGAAGCTTTAGTGGAGAATAGGGAGTGAAGGGGCTAGAGGAAGAAACAAAAGTAAAAATGCCAGCAGGAATAGCATAGTGGCATATAGTGGTTTAAATGTGAGGAGAAGCAGCGTTCTTTGAAAGTTTAAGTGCATAAAATAAGTCTTTGCACTTTTTCTAGAAAGTACCTTGAACTTGAAAAGTTCCAGATATACTTTATTGTCATTGATTAGATAAACTTCACAACACACTGTTGAAATGAGATGGAAACTTATTCAAGGTCACACAGTAAGTCAAGAGCAGAACTCAGAATTCTTGACTTTGTCAGGTGTTCTTTCCAGTAGGCCATACCCCGTCCCTGTCAAATATTGCCACTTCCTTGAATAATAAAATACAAAGGAGATAAATAAAATTGTGGAACATTGAAATGTAGCAAAGAAACATTTCAGGCACTTATCTCATTCCTTTTCACAATGAAGCATCCCTTATTTCTCAATCAGTTTCCATTATTACTTTTTTTTAAAGGCTCATCACTAACCAGTGACAGAAATTTGTCTTTTACGTCCCACCATCACACATTCCATTGACATAGGGACCTAGTGACATTATCTGGAGAGGAGAGCTCAGTCTAGATGATTCCAGCCAATCGGAGACGATGATATTGTATTACCAGTTTCATAATATAAATGAAAAGATGGCCTTCATTTTGATGAAACCTGTAAAGTAGCTATTGTGCTTGTTGGGTATTGCAAGGCCCAAATGTATTATTTATGCAATTTGCCCGTTGAAAGGAAAAAACTAAAAGAGACTATTTCATTTTACAGCATTCAGTGAAAGCTATTGTCTCATGAATGTGAACATTCTTGCATTTTATCACCTTGGAATGTAGAAGCCAACATGGAGAAGATTTCTGAAACTTTGAAAACTGCTTTTTAAAAAGCGACTTTGAAGATATTATTTGTGTTTGCATATAGGCTAAATCAACACTTAGCCTATCACAGTGTACACCAAGAGGCATCATTTTTCAAGGTCTTAAGCAACCTTGATTGAATCTTGTAGTATGTAATACGGCAAGCAGCCAGAATTCCTGTAACAATAGAAAGCATCTTCATATGTAAATCAACACATATATGCCAAACCAGCATTCATTTGAGGATCTCAAAGCCATTTACAATCAATGAATTAAGTCTCACACTACCACTGTAAAGTAGGTAAATACAATTATTTTGAAGATGGAGGCAGTGAGGTACAGAAAGTGAAGTGATTACCCATGTTAGGTAGAAAGTTCCTAATCCAGTGGGGCAGACTCTTGGGGTCAAATCAGCAGAGCCAGATAGTCAATTTGATAAGCATGACTGCCAGTCTTATCTATCTATCAGAGCTAACTTTAAAAATAGAGGGGAAAGACCTCATCTGAAGAGATGCTAAATATCTGCAACTCCCCCTGATTTTAATGGAAACTGCAGGTGCTGAACGCTTCTGAATAACAGGCCAAAAAAGTGCTGTACAGGCTTCTTTGTGTGCAAAATTAAATACTATGTTCAAGCTGAAATGCCACTGTTGTTCCAATTACCTCCTCCCCTCCAAATAAAAGAGTACCACTGGGGCACTGATACCACCCTGCCCCATATTTTCTAAAAGTACTTTTAATACAGTTCTTGTGGAAGGTGACAGAAGGATACCAAAGGTCACTGTTTATCTTTGCAGAGTAAAGGGCAGCGCTTGTGCAGGTTTCTCAACATTTTCCATGTAAATGCCTTTGGCTGTAAAGAAGAAATCCCTTCCATTCCGCAGCCTTCCATGCTCCACATGCATTTTTTTTCTGGCTTTATCATTGAAATTCAAAATTTGAAAAATGTAGTGCCCATTTTCTCACTATAGGATCCCCATCTTAGGGGAGGGGATGGAGATATGGAGAATGCTTCACAGATGTTTCAGAAAAACCCAGATTTAGATTTGCCATATTCATGTGCCCCGTTTGTAAATGCCCTTGGTGAAGATTTGTCCAAGCAAGGTTTTATCGCTGTAAATGTGTATGAGAAAAAAGTCCAGGCCTGTAACCAAATATAAATTTATGGTGAAGGAAAATATGCTTCAAGCAGAAGTAGCACAGATACAATTGAAAACTAAAGGCCATAAATACTAAGCCCTTGTCTACACTTAGGGCTCTTCTTGGTGGCAGTCCACCGGTATTTACATAAGGCACATAAAATGCCTTGTGCAAATGCCAGCGACTTCCTAAGCCTCTGGGACACACTGGAGAAAGCCATCACAAATCCCTTGTGGTTGGCTTTCCCCTATGTCTCCTGGGGGGCCAGGACTTCCAGCACTGATTTCCGGGAGCACAGCAGTAAGTTCAGACTGGCTGTTAAGTGCTTCTGGAACACTGGGCTGCTGGCGGCGATTTTGCTGCTGTCAGTATAGACATAGCTTAAGAGACCACAACCATAGCAGGATGATCCTCTTTTGCACAAGCATAGTGTGTTGTAGCTTATTGTCTTTCCCACAATTGATTCTTCCTTAGCAGCTCTACAGTTGTGCCCCTTTCTAACAGGGTAAGCAAATAAGCTGTCATTTTATTCAGCTGCTCAGAGAAATCTTGCATGGCAACTTCCTGCCACAGATTATAGGTCCTGCAAAAATGTAAACCAAATAAAGGATGATGCACTGGAAAATCGGGCCCCTCCTGTGCACACATTTGAAGATCTTACATATAAATGTGCAAATGAATACAGCCATCATGAAATCAAATGAAACAAAAATAATTAAGTGGAGAACGAGAATTCTGGCATTGATGGGCATTAGTTCTAATGCTAGGTTATTGATGATGTGTCTCAGTTCCTGAATACAGTGTGTTAGTAGTCTGGGTATTTGCTTTCCTCAAATATTCTGCCGTATGCATTTAAAACTCATAGCTCTTGTGACCATGCCTGTCCTGGGGACTGTCTTGCTACTATATTCAAGAAAATAAATACACAATGAAGGAGAATGTGATTAACATGATTTCATTCAAAAGAAAAATGAATGTTCGTCCTTTTGCAGGATTGAGAGGAGAGTGGAGTAATAGCCTGAGCACAGAATCTGGCTACAAGAATTCCAAGAATTCTAATCCGATTCTGGCACAGATTCCTTCTGTTGCCTTGGCCAGATCACTTAGCTAAAAAAGGTGGGAGTGCACAGTACTGGGAAAGAGCACTTGCTTTTTATTTGTAGTAATATTTATAGTTGCAATCCTTGTTTGAAAATGATGAGAAACTTTTCAGTTCTGCAAGCATTTTGAGAAGAGTGGCCACTTTTTTCATGCATTTTTTCCATGGAAAAAATGTCCAGGTTTTCATTAAAAATTTTCAATATTTTCACACAAGCTGTAATAGCAAGTAACACTTGGATATGATGAATGAATTCCATGGCCACTACTAGTTTTAGTTTAAAGGAAAGGTCTGCTTAAAATTAAAAAAAAAAAAAAAAAAAAGACATTAATTGTTGTAATGTTAGACTTACCCAATTACTGCTTTTCTATTTTAGAAGATATCTTTTTTTTTCTTTCCTTCATTTTACGGCATCTTCTTAAGCAGTGGATAAATATATTTTTTTAATTAATATAGTGCCATTCCTGTGATCATTTTGGTACTGGTGTCTGTGGTGGTGTTTGGTGGCCTACAAGTCAGACTAGGTGATTCAGCCCTTCTGCCCTTAAACTCTAAGGCTATGTCTACATCAGGAATTTTAGTTTGGACTTGCTAGTCCAAACTAAAGAAGTTTGAGGTTAATCTGAAATAACCTCGGGCTAGTTTGAACTAACTGTGGCTTTTCAGCATTCTAGTTCAAACTAAAACAAGTTAACAACTTAAAAAGTTCAAACTAACAATTAGTTTGTGTATTGCATGTGCTTAGTTTGAACTAAAGTTCGAACTAACTAAGTCCAGACTAACCACTGGGTCTTTACTAGTTCGGATTAAGCTTTGCCTCATCCAAGCTAAGAAACTTCTTAGTTTGGACTTGGCAAAGCCTAGTATGGCCAAGGGCTAAATTAGTCTGGACTAATTTGGCAGCGTAGACATAGCTTAACCATCTGTAACAAGCAACATATTTTCTGCCCCAAGAGGTTTGCAGTCTGATCCATTATCTATGTGGTTCCTAGTGAAGCACTACTGATGTCAGGGGAATTCTGCATGGGTGGAAGGATGTGCTTGCTTGGGTCAGAATGCAGGATCTGTGCCTGAAGAGCACAAGTGGAGATTTACGGAACAGATTGAACCATACAATTCAGAATTGGAGTGGCAACAGACTTGTTTTTGCTGGAATGTATCATGGAATACATGGGAATGGAGCAAACTGAGTGATTAAGTTTTGAAATTCCTAAAACAAGGATAAAGCTGGGAAGAAAGGAAATAGAAGACCTACACAGCTCTTACAACTATGAAACAAATTACATAGCTCATCATAAAGCTACTTAAGCTCGGGGGCAAGCTTCCAAGGAAGGTTGTGGAATACCTGTCACTGGAGGTTTTAAAGTAAAGGTTAGAAAAACATCAGTAAGGAAGAATCTTTGTTTACTTGCCTCTGCTTCAGGATATGGGACTGGACTTGACAATTTCTCAAGGTCCCTTTCAGGCCTACAATTCTATTATTCTGAAATACAATAATGTAAACCACTGACAAAAATACATAAAGCTGAATTTTACTGTCCTTGATCAGATGACCTTCCCCACTGACTAAAGCAGGATCTTGACTAAAAACTGCATTGTTTCTCTAATAGAAAATGGGAGGCACACACTCTATTCTTAGGAAGTTAATGTACATTGCTTAGCGTAAGGCACAAAACTTTTGATGGAAAAATATCCCTGTTTCCTCCTGTACTTCCACTCTGAATACACACACTTGTAAGATTTGACTGCCATCTCACTTGCAATTTCTACTCAGAAACAAAAGTTTTGTTTCACTGAGTATCTCAAAGGCACCTGGTTCTTTGTCCTACATGCTGGGTCCTAATCTATTAAACCACTATGGTAGCTACTGCTCCCCCGCCCCCCCGCCCCCTGAACAAAACTAGTATTTCTCTGACATCCTCATTATCGAATAGCCCCTAATCCCACACAAAACAAACAAATCTACCATCTTGAGTGAGAGAAGGCATTACAGAATCTGCAGTACAAACATATGTATGTTGTTAAACATTTTGGGCTTACATAGAGATGAGCATCAAGCAGCATCATTCACATTCCTAAGTGATTTTTCTGCAATCAAAATTTCATTCATTACCCAATTTTCATGCAACTCCTCTGGCATTTGAAATATGTTTCAAGGTAGGCTCCCCAAGGGCTTTTCCCTTACCATAATAACTGATCTGCAGTGTCCAAAGACAGATCTAAATATCTTTGGCACAAATTACTTCAGGCTTGCAGAACATGATTCTCTGTCATATTCATCACATTTCACACCTACAGAACTGATAACAGATTAGTATCTGGGCTGCAAATATTTCATCAGCATCTCTAGGTAAGGCACCTTGCATTATTTTATCTGAATACACCAATGAAGCAAGGGGGGAGGCAAAAAGAAATGTATTTGTAGTTTAAGAAGAAATGGAGGAAAAAAATGAGTGTGTGGGGAAGAGAAGAAATAAGAAATAATTTCTTTTGGTATTATGTGAAAGGCAACAAAGCTGGTCTTGGCACACTTCTCTGCTCCGATTATGTATACACTTTTATTCAATCATTGTATCGCTCTATAGCTGACACTTGGTCAATAGTGCAATCTACCACTGATCAGAATAAAACAGCCATCCTAGAGCACCTTGGAATTTCATTAGTTTCTTTGCAATATAGTCTTTATAACTAGATATTTATTTGGAAACAAATTTAAAGCTCAGTTCTTTGCCTTTTCAGGCGAAAAGTCAAGGACTTGGAACATTGCTGTAAACATTAGTTTCCAGGAAGAAAAACTACTGTTTTTTTTTCCTTTTTTTAAGGTAGTATTATTATCAATGCTTTTTGATGGACTCAAGCCTCAGAATTCAGGTTTGGGTCTGGTGTTTCCCAAAGTTCAAAGGTGCTTGGATATTTGGTTTCAATTTGTATGAATCATTAATGAACAGTCTAAATTAATTTTTACAGTGATATGGGAGAAGAAATACATGTCAAAATTAAGTTTATAAGATAAGCTTCCAGAGTAGATTCTTTAAAAGCATTTAAAATGATCTAGGAACTTAAGTTTCATTTTCAAAAGAGACATAGGCACTTGAGAACTTGTCTCATTGACAATCCAATCCACTGTAGACTTACTGGAAAGTAATTACCAGATTCATGCTGCTTTTCGGGGGGGGGGGGGGGGACTTGGTATCACATTGGTATTTTTCTAATTTGGTATTTTCCCCAGAACAGTTTTTTAAAGTGGTATTATATTTGAAAGGTATTTAAAATTATTAATCGTTTAAAAATAATGTCTAGGAATGCAGTCCATAATCATAGACATGTATACATGAAACCATTATATTGGTACTTTTGCCTGCTGTTTTTCTGCTCAGTAACTTGTTTTTATTTTCATTTTCTTTTTTCTCACATATACCCACAGTTATTTTAACCTGCTAACGTTGCTTGACATTTGCATACTGCTGCCTCGCCCTTTTCTTGGATGTTTAACTCAACCTCTAGCCTCTATCTGATGCTCTCAGCAGAATGTTTGATAAGTCCATCCCCCTTAACATGAGCACTGAAGTCAGCTAATAGATTTGTACCTTTTCCCAAAAGTAAGTATAGGCAAGTACCTGAAAGCATCCAGAAGCTTTGTGGTCCAGTTAGATAGGGTAACCCTAGTCCCTGACCTGTATTCAAAGGGGGAAGGGGTCATAGATAGCATGTTTGTTCCCCTACTCTGAGTCAGAACCCAAAGGAAATATGATTTCTTCCTAGACAAAAGCTGGGCCAATCCACCAATCTCTCCCTGGCCAGCCTGCTAAAGACCAGTCTCACCTGGATGCACTCTTATGAGGACCATTGTATTCAAAGAGCCAAAACAGTCCCATCTATATTATATTTCCCTACCATGGAGGCTAAATCAGAGGACGAGGAAGAAAACCCTAAGGAAGGGCATTCAACATCTTCTAGCTCTATAGGATCAGTCATCTTTCTTCCCAGCAACTCTTTTCTGCAAAATAAAATAAATTATAATGTACCTTTCACTTTTCTTCTTTTCCATTTTCTCCCTTCACTTGATCTTCTCCCTTATTGTTTCTTTAGTTTCACTTTTCATGGCATCACTTTTCTGACACTAAATTCCATGGTTATATATTGCCCCCCCAAAAAACACACTTCAACTACTCTTTCCTTCAGCATGGTATCTCTCTTTACCACCTCCAATGTCTCCTCTCTTCTTTATCTCCACCTGTCTCCAATTTCTATGTTCTCCACCAGAGTTTTTTCTTTCCACTCTGTTCCTTTTCATGGATCCTGTTTTCCCAGTCTTTTGGTTCAGCCTCCTTCGATAAAAAAAAAAAAAAAGAAAAAAGAAAAAAAACCTTCTATCACCACTTTCTTCTGTACAAATGTAGTGCCATAGGTTGGTTCTGCCTGCCCCTACTTTTTCATCTTTTCTCGTTTCCCTTTGTTTTGCTCCTTTTCTTCACTCTTCTTCTGGCTGTCCTTTCTAGACCTCATTCCCAACTTACATCAAGTCTTTCTTCCCTAGCTGTCTCCATTCTTCCAGCCGTAATTTCTATACTAGTTTTTTCTTACGAGGTTTCTCTATTGTTGGTACCAAGGTCTCTCCTCTTTCTTTTTTCTGGTTACTGGAATGACTGTCTTACCGTAGTGCTAGAAATGATCAGCTTCAAAATCACAGGCATGTTCCAGCTAACTTTGTGGACAGTCTCTCCAATGTAACTGTAGGATTGCTCCACATAGCCTGCTGAAATGTGAAAACTGAATGCCGGCAGCACTAAAGAATGAAGGATGGGATGGATCACTTGATGATTACCTATTCTATTCATTCCCTGTGAAGTACCTGGCATTGGCCACTGTTAGAAGATAGGATACTGGGCTAACCCAATATGTTCCTTCTTATGTTCTAAAAATATAGCTGCCAAGAGGGATAGAAGATGTGGGTGGTGAAATCATGGATCTGGTGGTGTAGGGGAGAAGCCTGGACTTGTATTTTTGTCTCATTTCCTTGTCACAAATAGCAGCCCTAATGGAGCACACAGGAGCTGGTATATCAAGCCATCATCCCAATTTGAGCATTGGTGGGTTATGCTACCATAGTTTTAGTGGCTAGTATGCTAGTAAGATATCTGGTATAAATTAGGGGCCAACTTCAACCAACTCCTCAAATCCAGCCAGTCCAAACCTTGCAGAAGCCTATTCCCATTAGGCTGCATGTGAGTGCAAATTGCTTTTATAACAAATAGAATGGGGAGGGTATTTGCCCATCAGCCATAGAATAGTTTCAAACAAGCTCACTGTGCTACATACAAAACAAATTCCACTATATCTTTTGTCCTTAGTAGGGGCAGCTGTTATGCAGGAAATTTAAAAAAAAAATTGTTGAATTCAAATTTTAATTTTGCTTTGGCTGTAAAGAATCTATGTAAATGAAAAAGTAAATAATTAAGTAAAGGTTTCCTTTGCAATATGAACAGGAGAGATTTTTCATAATTCAATTATATCTTGCTCCAAAATTAACTGTTATACAGAATCTGGAAGTCATTCACTGAAGTGATGATGTAGTTACCTCCATGAACATTAGACTATTTTCAAACATGTTTTTAACCCTCACCTTGAGGGGGGAATGTAGTGTTTGATAGCCCTGTGATTTTAAGTGCATCAATGTGATTAGGACAAGACCAGCCATTGGTGTTAGGTATTCTTGTACAAAGAGTGATGTGCAGAGCGTTGGGCTCAACCAACATAGCACATCTATGCATAGAAGAGTTTGATATCTATGACATATCTGGATAACAATCTTTCTCGTGATATCATAGTGGAAAAGACTTACAGAATTGATGGAGAATGAGCTTTCTCTAGAAAGTTTAAACCTACCTATAGAATTTAACAGAAAACTATATAACTGGCACAGAATTATGTAGATTGGTTTAGTGATGCTATATAGAAGGTTCATTCTGTATTAAGTTCAAAAGGTTACTTGAGTAATTTTGTTAGTATCCTATTTAACTTTTTATTTAACCCTCTCATTCTCATCCAGATTATCTTCTATAGGATCTTTACCAAGTGATGATCAACAGCTGAAGATTTTTCTGAGCTAGAAGTTGGCATGTAGGGAAGGGGGAAGGGTCAGCAACTGGGAGAAGAGATGTGCTCCTGCAGTTGATCTTTGCAGGTGGTTTGTGGTTTCAGGAGTCAACTCAAGAGGGAAAAGGTGCATGCTGGAGAACTGACATGCTAGGCACCCAAAGAACTCCATTTCGTGAAGTTGCACATTTAATATAGGCTTAGGATCTGACCTGATGTAAGGTCACTCATTAAGCTGAGAAACTGTCATTTTGGAAAGCAGCAGGCCAAGCAGTGTTGGATTTGATGTTAACTCAGTAGCAACAGGAGGTTGAAAAGCAGGCTGTGTGAAGCTTGGTGATCTCAGGCTACACCTCTGAGCTTTGCTTTGAATGAACTGAAAAGAAAACATTTGAAATCATTAGGTTTTGCATGGTTGCAAATGAAGTAATATTTTAGCCCCGATTTGTTAAAGTATAGCCTGTGCTTGCTTTGTCTGTTCATGGACATGGGCCTGATTTAGAGTTTATAAAAAAAAGTTGAAATCAGCTGAGTGTCTGCATGATTTGGAATTTCTTAGTAAGAGGTTTGCACAGCTCTTGGGGAGTAGCTTTCTATTGCAGCCTTTTTACTAAGTTTGTTTCATTATCTGACAGTGGCGTTAGACTGTTTTCCGGTAAACCATTGCATGGCAAAACACATGGATTAAGATGCACAACCCCTACATGTATTTAATGAGGATAATTTAATGCCTTTCTTAAGCTAAGGGACAAAATGATTATTCTGTTGCCTACCCAGAGTACGTATCATACAGGCACGGATGAGGAAACTGTATCTTTTTGCTTCACTGCTTATTCTGGAAGTGACTGATGTGTTTTCTTTCGACTGTGAGTAGCACAGGCTGCTTCCTCAGCAAGAGTCCTTAAGTTTTCCTATTAGCCTGGGTTTATTTTTCTTGCTTGATTTCCCCATCCTCATGCAGTCTGAGCTGCAGATATCTATAGCAGTCAGCTACTGCTGCTGGGCTGAGTTGCTTTCTTTGATACAGATGAGACTGTGATACAATGCGTTTTCTGCTGGATGAAGTTTACAGGTGCATTTGCCTGCTTGACAGGAACAGTGAGCTGTGAGGATTTCCTGGGGAGATACTGTACTTTCATAGGTGGTTCCCTAATTTTTGACAAGGGCATGTTCCTATTTCTGCTAATGGAATTACCTTGCCAAAAAGGCAGGTAAATTTTAATATACTGATTTTCAGCTGAATTTTAATATACTGATTTTCAAATAAATTATGGCTTTTAAAAAGCATTATACAAAGTGCCCCAAGTTTGACCTTGGAAGTATAAAATACAATATCATAACACTCATGGCAGTTGATCATTGTGGTCCATGGATTTAAATGTAAAAGAGCAAAGCATTCTTGGTGGGAAGACCTGGACAATTTATTCCCTCTGTTCAATCATCAACACTTCATGTAAAGTTCAGCTAGTCACAGAAGTTTTTCCTGAGGCAGTGAGGTTTAGTGTCATGGAAAATATGTTGCTTTCTTGGGAAAAGGCATTTTATTTGATTACTACCAATAGGCTGTGTTTTAATTTCTGTATCTTTCTGTATCTTCTCTTTAAAAGCTGGAAGGATTGTCTTGCAGTTAAAGCACTGAACTGGACTTCAGGAAATTTAGGTTCCATTCCAAACTTCCTGTCTGATCTTGGACCAATGACTTGATGCCCTTTGCCTTATCCTTCTCAGCAAAGTAAGAATTATTTTTTCCTGTTTCAGAAGGGTATTGTGAGGATATTTAAAGTCCTAAAATACCATCATGATGATGGACATACAACTAAACAGATAAATTAGAACTTGTTAAGTAAGTACAGTTAAATCAAAATATAAAATATGACCAAATAATTCCATCTTCAAAGCATCTGATGAAGTGGGATTTTCTCCTACAAAAGCTCATGTGATAAATAAATCTGTTAGTCTTTAAGTGCCACAGGACCCCTTGCTTCTTTTGACCTAATAATTGTGCAACTAGCAGAGCTTTACAAAAGCGTGTGTGTGTGCGTGTGCGTGCGCATTTGTGTGTGTATACATACACACACAGACTATTAGTTTTAGATGACAACCACACACACAAAAGCTATAAAATAGAAAGAAGCTTTTGTATATAAATGTATAATTTATATATATCTTATTTTAGCTTTCTATATATATAATGTCATATATAAAGTTATAGATAGTTAATACATATAACTATATACAACATTATATATATAACTTTATAAGATATATATATAAATTATATATTTATATACAAAAGCTTCTTTCTATTTTATATAGCTTTTATGTGAGTGTATGTACACACACATATATAAAGTTGCTATCTAGGACAGGGTTAAGGATCCAAGTTAGATGATTACGTTTCTAAATGCTATGCTTAAGAGTAGTTTCCATTCAGTATAACACACATTAGTCAGCAGGAAAAACTACTATCAAAAGGATAATTTGAGTCACATGACTTTTGTCTTAATTGAAAATAATCTGTCAGGAAAAGTTTCCTTAAAATGATATCAATTGGACTGAGGGTTAGGTACCCAGGAGAGCATTGAAGTTTCCATCACAAGTAAGAATTAATGTGGTACAAACACTGACGTGGGGTATGGTTAAAAAAAATCAACCATAATCAGAAGTTTGCAAATAGTCTCTATCTTTATAATGGACAGACCTAAAATCACAGATCCAGAAACCCCTGAAGTTTGAGATGTTTTAAATCCAGTTGTAGATCTGGCAGCTTTATTCCCTGTCTCCTTCATTGAGATTAATTTTTGTACTGTATGCTTCAAGTTATTTTCTGCCATTCAGGCTAGGAGGGCTTCCCATCACATTATGGTCAATTGGTTTAAAATGTGCTAGGAACAGGAAAAATGTGATCCTTTTCCCTACACTGGTAGGGCTTTCAAACTATTATACCTCCTTAGAGCCAAGTGCAGAGATTCTATAAAGAAATGAATTATTAATGTTTGATTTTTCACAGCAACAGAATCTCTTTACCCAAAGAGTAGCATTTCTTCCATGTTTTCAGACGTTCTCTCAATATAAAATCCTGACCCCTTGGTAAGGTGTCCTTTTTTGAATCACAGATTTGCTGACTTTCATAAACACACTGCCTTTACCTTTAATCAGCACACAGATTCAGTTTGTGGCACATGGTGGTCAGATTAAAATCAAACTACATCTAATTTAACATTGGAAAATAAAATAAAGCCAAATAGCTAGTATGTAGAGAATGCAGCTTGCTGATGAATATAGATGCAGCCTTCTTTTATTTTAAAGATTCCAGCAGCCCCTTTCTGCAGAAATCTCCACTTTCCATTTCTTACAGAACATTTATAACAGGGTGGGATTCTTGGCCATTATATAGCAGGTGTTAGAACCCACATGGAAGTGCTGAGAGATGCCCACTGACTCATTATAGCCCATTGTTGGCAAGATCCAAGGGGGTAGCCATGTTAGTCTAGTTCAGCAAAACAAATAAGGAGTCCTGTGGCACTTTTAAAGACTAACAAATTTGTTTATTGCATGAGCTTTCGTGGGAGAAAAATCCTACTTTGTTAGACTCTTTGAAGACACTTCAAAGCATCTGAGAAAGTGGGATTTTCTCCCATGAAAGCTCATGCGATAAATAAATTTGTTAGTCTTTAAAAGTGCCACAGGACTCCTTGTTTATTAGAGCCGTAGGTAGTGATAGCCCTTGTCCTTCATATGAGAGGTGGAAGTGTCTCTGTTTGGGTTGAACTGCCCTCAGGGAAGAACTCTATAAATTGTCACACCTAGGAAGGAGGACTGGGCTAGACTTTGTTACATTGTTTACCAGGGAAATGAAGCCAATTACCAGTAAGGGGGATTCTCGGCCCTATGCAGCATGTATGGATTGCAGTGTGGAGCAGCTTAGGAACATCTCTTGCTCACCAGTTGACTGAGATTTAGTTATAGATCTATAGTAAGAACTCTCTACATGAAGAATTTACATGGCCCCTCACTACAGCAGAACATAAGAACTGAGGTCACTTTTAACGTATTTGTCTTCACATCACCATGGGATTTTTCACATCTGCTAACAGGTCACCCTAATCATGTTACTGTACACGGCTGTACTGCATTGTGTGTAAACTCACAATCTTGACATACCCTATTAATCCCAGGCCACCACACACAGCTCCAGGCAAGGACTTGCTTTTTTACAATTCTCAGATCATGCTTTTACAGTTCTCAGATCATTCATTACCTGAGCTTTGTGACCATGCTGAGACCACACGTTAAGCAGTCTCAGTATACACTTAGCTGTTCCGTTTGAGCAAATATGGAAAACAATTGTTTGCGTGCACATGTTTATCTAGTCAGTGTAATGCTATACATTTGAGCCAGCACTGGATCAATTCCAGTTTTGCTTTGCACCATGCCAATTGTCATGAGCAAGGGACCAATTTGAGCCTAATAGATCAAATTGGCTGTCTCTGGTCCCACTTCAGAATCTTTACCTGCCACTCTCAGTGGCAAACAAGGCAAGCACTCTACATTGACTCATTGGTTGGTAGTTGTATTCCAGATGCAATTTCTTCCAGCTTCTACAGAGTTTGATCTAGAAGCAACAATGCTTCTTGCACAGCAGACTCACAGTCTAAGTGCTGTCCAGGTTGTGCTTATTGTTTGACCCCTTAGTATATTTGCTGCATAGATTACAGGATGATGATTCAGTTTTCTGGCAGCTTTAGTAGTTGTCTCTAGAGCAAACAGTTTCTGAGTGCACAGTGTAGGGTCAAATCAGGCTTTGTCACTTTTGGGATGTTTTATTTTACATACCATACAACAAATTGATTTTACTGCAATCTTTAAACCCTCTCCAAACTGGGAAAGCTTGTAATTTCCTTAATTAAGCCACATCTGTGGATTTTTTACCCCCTTTTTCTGAATCTATAAGACTGCAAGTGCTCTGCCAGCACTGTTGGTGTTGTGGAAATTCTACGAATCACATATTCCCATTTCTCAGCAAATGCTATGTCTGCTGGTTTAACAGGGGTTGGTAGCTTATGCAGCAGGACATAGGTTTTTCCCCTTGTCATGTTTTGTGAAATTGCCATCTTTCTCATAATCTATATCATTCTCCGTCATATAGATAATGTTCAGTCTTTCTGTACAGGTGGGTGAGTTTTCTACTGATCTAGCAAAGAAGTCCACTTTCTTCAAGTAACCAGACACTTTAATCCACCTCTTTGCCCTAAATAAGTAGTGTACTCATAGGCTTAGTTTTAATTTCAGTTTCACTGGGCCCAGTCAGTCACTTTCATAGCACTGTATTCCTGGATTAGGATTCCCTCTGTTTTGTCTTCTTCACTCAGACTTAATAAAGAATAGCAGGAACATGCTGATGTCCAATAACTGTTTGTTAAATACAAGCAACATGCAAGACCTAGCTTTCATATACTGCTATTCTGGCTGACATTTAGAGCATGGAATGCTGAGCACCACTGAATGAGCCATGACCTATTTAAATGGATACTACTCTGTTCCTGCATAAGACACAGGATAGGTGCAGAATAAAATGGGATCCTTGAGAAAATGGGTAGAATACAGAAGAGATCCAAATGGAGCATGGCTGATATTGTAATGTAGACTTCACAGCTCCTAATCATAGAATTAGCTCTCATACTGTCAACCCACTCACAGGCATCTATGCACGCATTCTATTCAGGAGTGCTAGAGTAATTTTTATAGTGGAGGTCCTGAGAGCCATTGAACCAAGGTGTAAACCCTGACGGAAACCACTTCAAGGCAGTGGGTGCGGCAACATACCTAGTTCTAGCACCTCTGATTCTGTTGGTACTAACCTCACCTAGTGAGACTTCTGTATGTCAGGGTGAGATGGGGAGGACTTAGCTGTAGGCTAACAACAACATATTAAATAAAGATGTTCAGGCATAGTGACAGATCCTGTTGTCTGATACACTGGGACAGCTTTGAGATAAGCAGCTGAATATATTCAGCTATGAAATCACTTAAAATGACTGAGCAATGGCAGCGTGGGAATGTGACAGTCTACAGTAGTTCTTTTGAGGGGTTAACAGACCACAAATGAAGAAAAAGCATTGACAGTGCTTGCTATAGGAAGGTAAAGTTAGCAGTAATGGAGTAGAATGCCAAGGAAGAATGCCTGATCTTTAGATGGTTTTCGGAAATGGGAAAAAGTCTTCCAAGAGAAATAGTGTGATAGGCTCATCCCTGGAGGAAAAACAGTGACCAGAGAATACAGGAAGTGCAAGGGCCTAGAAGACCTAACACAGTAGTCGGCAACCTAAAAGAGCTATTTTTAAAAATTCTTTCCTGTCCATAACCAAGGGTTTTGAGAACCACAGTGGATGAGCCTGCTGGTATGAGAGTGGAAGGAGCTTGGAGATGGGCCAGGGCACCTGCCTCAGAATCCCTTGGCAGGGGGAGGAGAGTCTGGAACCAGGAGTGGGCCCTCTGCAGGGTCCTCTGATGGTAGTGTGGGCCCAAAGCACAGAGCTGAAAGGGGGCAACCAAAGAGCTGCATGCAGCTCTGGAGACCCCTAACCTAACAGGTCTTTGTCATCTCTGATTTCTATTAGTTATAACTACATAACCATCACTATAAAGATAGACTTTTAAAAACAAAACTCCTAGAATTATTTTCTTTTTCCTTTAAATTTTTATTGATAGCAGATACACATACCAGAAAGGAAAGATAGGAGTGAGAATGTATGTCAGATAGCTCAATATTAAATATCACTCAGAACTTCAGTTTGCTTATATGTAAAAGGATAGAGAGGCAAAGATGTTGTATATGTGACAGAATGACCAATCCAGGTGAAAGCTGGGCCTACTGTACAAGCAAAACAACGTGGAGAAAAAATGTTCTAGCACAGAGCTCAGATAAGAGTTTCTTGCCTCTTGCACACCATAATGCTTTATCGCTGGGTCCATCTGCCTCCTTTCTGTTGGGTATCACAGTCTGAGAATTATAAACCTACGACTGAAGTGTAACCCTTGCATGCACAAAGAAATAAATAAAGAGGTGTATCATGCCTTTTCCTTGAAATAAAATTTTTAAAAATATTGCAGTTGAGCTGAGTGGGGGCACTCTCTTACCCTGGTACATTGGAGAATGGTGACTGATTTGGGGCCAGTGGTTTTCTGTACCTGCATGGGGATCAGAGTGGAATGGCCATATATTGCCCATTTAGATATTACTTTCCTGCCACATAAGGGAAGTACCCCTTGGAAAAAGTGAAAAGTTGCTATAACTGGCTAATTAGGAAGACTCTGAAGTCCGTGGACCAGGAGTCATGACATGCTTCAGTTTGGACAGAGTCTTGAATAAGCTTTAAATATGCAGGCCAATCAAAAGTGACTAGTGATTTCTGGCTGCTTAATTTGAGTCACCTTCATAGGACATAAGAGACTATTAGCCCTAGTCTTGATTCTATGGTCTCTGTTATATGCAGTCTCTACATTGAAGCTGATAGCATATTTGACTAATGCATGTCTTGCAGAGAGACATGCAATCTTGATATGAAGACTCTAAAAAGATGGCAAATTCACTCCTTCCAGTTATTAGGAGAGCCAAATTGGTAGAAATTAGGTGCTCAGCATATTCAGAAAAAATAGATTATTTTAAAAAATAGGTTAGCCACCCAAGAATCAATAGTCCCTTAAAGATCTTTACTGCAAGATTCTTACGTGAGAGTGCTTCCTAACACACATACTTAAGTGACTTTGCACTTTTGACAATAGTTACTCATTTATATCGGTATATTTGCCATGATATTTAGTGCTGCCATCATTTACTGTGGCATGTGAAGTGTTTATTTAACCTGATCTGGTCACTTGGTCAATCAGATGGGAAAGTTGGGGACTTTTCTGGAAGGTGAACAGGGCAAATATTATTGCCAAGACACTCTAGTTAACGTATTTTATTGAGGAAAATATTTCTTTAGGATTGATGTAAGAGGAAAAACCATCACAAATGAATGATGGCATCAAATTATACAAAAAAGGCCAACTTTATCTCTACTGTCAGATTTGTTGGTGTTACACCAGCGAATTTGAATTTGTTGGTGTTACACCAGTTGAATTTGTTTGCATTACACCAGTGATGAATTTGGCTCCATCTAGTGAAGGCATTCACTAGCTATGCTCACTCTATATTTAGCTTGCATATATACTTATGTCTGGCAAACATAGCTCGTGGGCACCTGTTTGATGCAGAGATTTATGGTGAATGCCAACATTTGGTCTTGATATTTGAAAACAATTTGTTAATTGTCAAAAATAGTAAACTGCTAACATCTTTATTTACTGTATGAGACAACGTGTCACTACTGGAACCTGTTCAAAATGGACGGCCATTTATTAGTTCTGTAACAAAACACTGCAAGGATTTCGAACTACAAGATTTTCAAATTTTTGGGAGGGAGTTAGTTTTAGTTTACATTCTAAAGAAACTTTCAATAGACATTTCATTTTGTCAAGGGTTTGCCTTTTATTAAATGCTACATCAGGGGTGAAAGTAAGCTGGAGTAAGCCAGAATTCCAGGGGCCCAAAAAATAGAAAAATCAGGTGGAATGCATGTTCTGCCCTGCCTGCCTGCCCACAAGGAACTGTGGCCAGGCTGGGGGAGTTTTCAAATCTCGCACACTGAGCGTGCTCAGATGAGGGCTCAGGGTGGGAGCAGGCTGGCCAGGGAGCAGCTCTGGCTGGGTATGGGGTGTGTGTGAAATGGAGGGTTGGGAATTCGGTGAAGGGGCCCAGAGTTTAGGAGGGTTCTGGGATCCCTCAAATTATATTTTAACCAGTGAGCCACATAGCTGATATCAATGAAAGATTTAGGAGCACAGGGTTTGCAGGATAAACCCATATAGTTTAATCTTCTGTGGGTGCTGTGATTTACTGCCCTCCCACTATGGTAATATTAATTCATCTTCCCTTACAGTTACCTTTTTAATCTATCATGACAATAGTTTTGTAAAATACAAATTAAGGGTCTGCCCTTGCAGCCCTTAATTGTATGAATAGCAAGTATTACAGATGATGGGCATTATTCACAAATGTAGGAACTATAAAATCAACCCCAGTGCAGAGAGAGGTTGAAGATATAGTAGTGGGGGAAGAGGAATGTAGGGAAACTGCTCCACTCTGCTGCAGCAGAGAAGATGAGCTCTAGAGATGGACTGGCTACAATGCAGCCTGGTCAGTCAATGGGGGTATGTTTGGCCAATTAGAGGGCACGCACACACATGCACAGTCAATTATTGTATATGGTGCCATCTTCACCTGACATTGTGAGGAGTATGTCCACTTTTATTTAAAAGAAGCACTCTGTAGGGTTATCCTTCCTGAAATATTCATTTAGATCTTAAAACGGATCTATGGCGAACAGTGGATTTCTTCAACCAGCATGACTCCTATCATTTTCCTCTGACATTGGATCATTTCCTGTCACTTGCCTGTCTCTACTTTTCCATTTACAGTGCAAGTTACATTCATAATTACACTTTGCCATTCTTTGGATAAAAATGTTAATGAAAATTGGTCTTACGTGGTACTGATTTGTGTATACCTAAGTTCATTGACAAA